>PVIR01002860.1:0-96222 GCA_004026965.1 Petromus typicus
AGCAAAGAAACTGAGCCCAGAGATGTGACTAAGGCTGGGCGGGTCTGCGCCCAGAGCTTCACTGCAGAGAATGCAGCCAGGCCTCCAGTGGTGGGTCCCTTTGCAGTCTTTTCTGTGGTCACAGGAACAGCCTTTCCTGTCCTCTGGAGCTCCAGAGCCCCACATTTGGCAAGGTGGGCACATGTGAAGTGGGCCCCTTCCTGCCTGCCATGTGGCTCCTCAGTGTCGCCTTCTGTGAAATGAGGGAGCAGTTATAAGGACTGAAGTGCTCACCACATACTGACTCCCTGAATCAGGAGGAGGAGGAGGAGGAGGAGGAGGAGGGTGGTGCATCGGAGCTGGCTGAGGCAGAGGACAAGGGACAGGAAGCCTCCAGTGGTGGCAGGTATCTGGCCCAGCGTCATGCAGGGAATCACTAGCTGACCTAGAATGAGAGGAGACATCGCAAGAGCCTTCCTCCTGGACTCCAATCGCTAAGCAGTAACGAGTACCCCGGGGCCCTGGGCACACTCACAGGACATTGTAAACAGCCGAGGCCTGGTGGGAACACACCAGCTGTGAACATCGCACTGTTTCCGCATTAGTTCCTGCTGCATTCCTGCTGGTGATGTCATATCTTTGTGACCCTGAGTTTCCAACATTTGCTGTGATAAAAGCAGAAGACTGTGCCAGAATCAGTGGGGACCGGAAATGGGAGTGGCGGGACCCAGTCTGTTGCTGAAGTGCCTGAGGCTTCACAGAATCTGATCGGCTCACATGGCTTGATATGAAGTGACGCTGCATCTCTAAGAAGGAAATTAAAATGTTATTCTTTGATCAGCATACCATATGTGCACTACTTTTTCAAATGGATACTAAGTCCTTAGGACCCAAGGACCTATTTTGTACATAAATACCTACTCAGTAGAACCTTCCAAATCACTTTGGGTGAAGCAGTTCTGGAATAAAGGCGCTGGGACCCTGCAAGTTTGAGAAGCTCTGCTCTGAGATCAGGGCCCATGTGCTGGGCAGGAGGAAGGCAGCTCTGCGCCTCCAGTGGGACTGAGGCATGTGAGGGAGCAGGCGAATGTCCTACAAAGAGAAAAATAAGAGAAAGGAGCCAGAGCGATGTCCAGGCGGTGCTAAGTCACCATTTATTTACATCAGTGGGGGGTTACCAGCAGAGCTCCTTCCTCTGGTTTCCCCAGCAACAGAGACCACTCCTTTATCCACTCACACTCACTTAACACGCTCTCCATGTGAGACACTGGGCTGGTACAGGTATACATGAGGCAGTCCCCGACTACAAAGGTAGGAGAGAGGAGAGGGGAGAAGGGATAGGAGGGTGATGGCATGCTTGTAGTTATTAATAAGTCTCTGAGAACTGTGGGCTCAGAGAGGTTAAGTACATTATCTAGACTCTCGCAGCATGAGCATGTTCAGATTCTGACTCATAGCCAAGACGGTGTCTTGTTCCACTTGGCTTGGGTGCTGATGGTCTGCTCTGAAAGAACAACATCAGCATGTAAGTAATATTTGGAGGCAAAAATTGACCTCATTTAAGAAGGTTATTGGGAGGGTGCAGAAGAATAGATATGCAGATCAAGGCAGTAGAATTGAGAGTCCAGAAATAAATCCAAATATCAATGGTCAATTGATTTCTGAGAAAGATGCTAAGACTATTGGATGAAAGCAAATAACCTTTTTTACAAATGGTGCTAGGGACAAGTACAAAGAAGAAAACTCAAGACAGATGATGGATGTAAGAATAAGAGTTATAGTAATAAAACTCCTAGAAGAAAATATAGGTCTACTTCCTCATGACCTTGGCTTAGACAGTGATATCTTAGGTCTGATCCCAAAAGCTGAAGAGACAAATTTTGAAAACAGACAACTTGGACTTCATCAAGATTAGAAACTTGTGCACTGTAAATGATATCCTTGCAAAAGCGTAAAGATAGTCCATAAAAGGGAAGAAATGATTTGCAGGTCATGTACCTCATAAGAATCTTTTTAAAAAAGTTAATGACATATTACAGGAATACATACATACCCATGTTCATAGCAGCACATGTCATGATAGTGCAACAATGAAAGTGACCTAAATGTCCATCAACAGATAAAGAAAATGTAGTATATATAATGGAGTACTAGTCAGCCATAAAGAAGGATGAATTTCAGTCACAGCTTGGAAAATAGATGGATCTTAAGATTATAAACTGAGGCTAGTTGTGGTAGTCTCAAGTACTGAAAAACAAACCCCAAAAACCAGGTACACAAAGAAAGCAAGGATGCCTTGGCCGTCTAGGGCCCTGAATAAACTAGATAAAATAGGCAGGCACAATAGCATGTCCCTGCAATCCCAGTGGTGGAAGGCTGAAACAGGAGGATCTCTGTGAGTTCAAAGCAAGCTTGTGCTACATAAAGAGTTCAAGACTAGCCTGAACCTACACAATGAGATTTTTGTCTCAAAATAAAAATAAAAAACCAGACTGTAATGCTAAGGGAAGCAAGACACAGAGACACCATATCTAATGGTTTCCATTATATGAGAAAGTCAAAGTGTAAGTAAGCTAATGAACAAGCTAAGGGAAAGATGATAGGAAACAGAGAAGGAGATATTGTACAGGTGGGAAGGGAAACTGGGGAAAGAGGAAGAGCAAGGAGGGGGAGAAGTAAAAATGATTAAAATGTGAAATGTGTACGTACCATTTCCCCAAAGTGAATGGCACAGTGAACGCAATTATTAAGTATGGCAAACCTACACCAAAAACTTAGCTGAAAATGATCTTGCTTTTAGAATATAAATAATGTTTAAGCCTCAATAATAAAAAAACAATTCAATTTAAAAATAACCAAAGCATTTGAATTGGCATTTCCCTAAAGCCCATGTTCTTAATATTTAGAAAAATGCTAATCAAGAGCAAATTGAGATAGTGCTTTCATACCAACTAAGATGGCTACAATTAAAAATTAGATAACAACAAGTGTTGGTGAGGCAGTGGGGAAATGGCAAGCATCACACGTTGCCGTGGGGATGTAAAATGATGTAGCCCTTTGTAAAGCCATTCGGAAGTCCCCCCAGATATCGACTGTGGAATGCCTCCACCACTCGGCGATTCCGCTCTTGGTCTGCATCCAAGAGAAGCCAGGACATGGCTGCCCTGCAACTTCCACAAGATGAGCCTAGCCACATGATCCGTAAGTGTCCTTATGTGGAAATGATTCTCGTGCATGGAAATGCGGGATGTGGTGACGAGACGAAGGTGGTGACTTCCTCAGTGAGAACTGAAAAGCCAGGTAGGAGGGACCTGGAGTCCTGAGGGTCCCACACTCACAGACCTTACCCACCCATCTACTTCATTTCATGTGATCTTGGGCTCTGGGGGTTGTCTGTCCAGTGCTCCTCAGGGCTGCCCTTCCAGAGCACTGTGGCCCAACTTCCAGGTACCATTGTCTGTCTCTTTCCCCAAGGGCTTCCCGGCTCTGGGGCTTTCTCTGTCCACTGGACATGGTAGGATGGAAGTATAAATACTCCACTGCCAACATCTTTGATAGTGTGACACATGTTGGTGGTCTTCCCATTGTATCTCCCTCCCACCCCTCTACAGGACCTTTCTAGGGTCGCCCTCAATCCATGTCTCACTTGCTTCTAGGAAACCAGGACTCAGGCAGGCCCTGGGGGGGGGGGGCTAGGGAGCGAACTTGAGAGCCTTTTCCTCCTAGGGCCCCCAGGCTCACGGGAGCCCCCGTGTAACACGTTGTGGTGTTGGCACAGATCACAACAGCCAGGCTGTGATACCCTTCAGCCTAGAAATCAACATTTGCTTCTTACTCTTCTTTTCAGCCCACACCTGATGAATTCTTTTTCACTCCAAGATGGCTGGGGGCAGCCCCAGCTCTGGCTTTGCCATCTAGACTGGGACAAAGACAATAGTCACCCTGTTCCACAGAAGCTGATGTGGATGCCGGGTGACTCCCAGAAGCCACTGGGGTGGGAAATGGAGATGGGAGATTTTCTCCATCCCAGCACCTGGCACAACCTTCCTGCTCCCCACGCCCCCACTCAAGGCTGAAGCAATTAAGTCATTTACTGCCAGGACCTGGAGGTGGCACTAACATATAATCACAAACATAAACAGTTTTATATGGTAATTATGAATTCTGCCTATATTTTTTTTTATCAGTGCAACCCAGACTGAAGATTATTTTCTGCTTGATATAATTCTAATTTTGATCCATCCTACCCGCCTCCGCCCAACTTTAGAAGGATTAAGATGGGGCTACGGGTAATAATTTGGAATATGACAGAATTAAGGCGGCTATTTTCTGGACTTGTATTACACTGATTTGACCCAAGTCTATTAGCAGCTCCATTCTAAGTTCAGTTACTTAGCCACAAGGTCACAAACCACCACTCTGTGGTCCTGCTCCCGGCCTGGCCTCCCGCGTGTCTTGTCTGAGTCTCAGAGACCGCTGACTGCTTTCTTCCAGATTCTGGTGCCTTATTTTCCAAACTGCCTGAGACCCATATCGTCTTCTCAAAGTCACCAGTCTACCTACCCACCTGTTCAACTCCAAGTGGTCGCCATCTTCCCAAGAACACTCAGAAATAAGCATCTGCTTCCTGGCAACCTGGTTTAAGTCACCACCTAACATTCGATGGCGAGAGAGGGTCCCTCCCTGGTCACTCACGCCCTACCCAACCTGCTCTGTGAATTTCCTGGGGGAATACACGACAAATGCCTCCTTTCGAATGAGGGAATGACCCACAGATCAAAGAATGATCCGAACAAGCCCAGCGTGGCTGCAAAGGGGTCCATAATTGCTTGCGAACAGTGTTAGGCGGCTTCTGGGCAGCGACAGGAGCAGATTTGCCTCCTCCTACTCACCAAGCTCCTGTTTTTTATGGGGCTCTAAGTTACACAGCAAAAAGCCAAAGCAAGAACCAGAAACCTTTGGAAGAGTGATGTGTTTCTGTGCACAGCGTTCCTGTCCTCATCCGGCATTCCGCCGGTCTCAGCAAATACGAGGATGGATCGCTCTGTTTGCTGCAGTCCGCTTGCAGCCTCAGCATCCGCCGAGGAAGCAGGGACTCCAGGGCGGCTCCGCAGTGGCCTGCTATGGAGCGCTGTGAGCGGGTGAGGCTCGAGGACGGGCTTCCCTACGGCTCCTCCGAGCACACAGAGCACCAACAGCCGGGGACGTCTAGGACAGAAACAACACAGTGCTGTCAGGTGCACTTCGAGGGAACTCGGGGAGGCCTTGCTGTGACTCGGGGAGGCCTTGCTGTGACTCTGCGCGGCCTGCAGTCTCCGGCCGTCTCATGCTGCCGTCCTGCGCTGGCCGCGCTCGGCTCCCTCCGCTCAGGGCGGGCTGGCTGCTTCAGATTCTCAGCTCGCTCGTTTCAGAGGTCTGATCAGACTTCTCTTGCCCCTATTTCCAGCACTGTCCCCATACATCTCGCAGGGGTCATTCCTACTTGGCACATGTGTCTTGTTCAATGCCAACACCTAGACAAACTTTTCCCGGTCACCCTCACGCACCCGAGCGAACTCTTTCTGGCTCCCTCCTTCCCATTGCTCGGTTTTATTTTTGCTGCCGCTCTTATTTTAGGCAATTTCGCGTGCATATGTATTTTCTTATTTACAGCCTGTCTATTCCTGCTAGAACGCACATTCCGCAAAGCCAAGGACTTTGCCCGATTTGTTTTCTGCTCCATCCCCAGGGCCTCCTCCCAGAAGATCTGACACATAGTAGGTGCTCACGAAACAACTGCTGAATAGGAGAATAAACCCCACCTTTCCTCACTGCTCCAAACGCCTTGGCTAGAGGCTCCCAATCCCCTTCCCCTGTGACTCCAATTATATATTTATGAGCTAATCAGCAATTGAAAAGTTCCCCGTAATAGTAACTGGAGCTTAACATACAAATAAACCGAACACCATTAAGGACGTTTGTGGCCACTGGGGTGGATCAAGTGAGCTAATCGCCCAACGCTCAGCAGTTAAGTCAATTAACCATTTAGACATATGCCGAGGCATTTCCCGGCTTGAGTTTCCTGGGGCGTCTGTGAAATCTGTGCAACTTATTTATGGCCTGGGCTTCTGGTTCTGGTGTCTGACTGCAATGACCAGAACTGGTGTCTCGGCAGATACTTTCTTCTGGAGACTTCTTTCTCCTCCCCTTTCTCAAGGGAGCAGGATGGGAGAGTTTTCCTGCCCTGATTTGCTCCCCAAGCACTGCTGGGGCTATTTAACACCCGTGTGAGTCATGAAAGGGAAAGAGTGGAAAGGACAAAGAGGGTCCTGGGTTCAAATGTTGGCCGTAACACAAAGTAGCGGAGAGTAAACACCCTCATTAGGAAATCGGGGAGGGCAGAGCCTGTCTCTTAGGCTTTGGTGACGATTAATGTATATGAAGAATGGAAATCTTTAACGCATGCTCGGTCCAGGGGGAATGTTAAATAGCTAGAAATTATCATTCCATGTGATTCCAATGAAGACAAGAGAGAGAGAGGAGGTAGAAAGAGCGTAGGTACTGCCGTCAGACCAACCCCCTGTGGGAACCCCAGCTCTTCCGGCTTCTCTTCACTTTGTGTATCTGACTTCCCCTCCCTGGGCCTTGGCATGCTCAGCTGAAAAATGGTGCCCAAGCCAGGCAAGGTCATCATACAGTCCGGGCAGGTGAAAGGTGTGAGACTGGCCGCCCCATTGGACTGCTCCTACCCCAGGTCACCAAGCAAGGGGTGGAGATGGAGCCCAGCTCTCTGGTTCTGACTTCAAGATGCTTCGGCCTTGCCTTGCTGTGGCACTTCATAACCAGGGAAGACAGAACTGTCCCCCGAGGGAGTACGCACTCCCAGGGGTCATTGCGCATGAAGAAGAGAAGTTCCTATTTATTCCAAGCACAGCGTACTACTGCCTTTCACAGATGCTGCGTGATTTCACCTTACAAAGAAACTCTTATGTGCAAAAGAAGGGCTCAGGGAGGGTGAGTGCCTGGCTCAGATATCACAGCCCAGAAGTGGCAGAGTAGGGCTTTGAACCAAGCTCTGACTGCGTTTTGGGCTTTTACACCTCTGTGCTTTCCTGCCCATGATGCACCCTGAGATTTTCTCCGCATGGCTCACCAGTTCGAGAGGAAATGACATCGTCCCAACTGCAAGAGGAATCGCGGGCTTCTGAGAGGGGCCTTTGCGTCTCTCCCTCCTTCCGGCCCAGCTGTCACCTCTTCCTCTCTCCCTCCAGCCCACAGGCTCCAGCAAGCAGCAGGTCTTTGGCTGAGAATGGAGCCGGGCCAGATGGAACAGCCCCCTGAGACAAAGGGGGGGGCCTCCGCATCCAGCCGTCCCCTGTGCGAGAGAGCAGTGCTGGGCCTGCCAGCGCCCCAGCAGGGCCTCCCCACTGGGCTGGCCTCGTCCTGAGGCGGCTCAGAAAGCGCGGCTCCCCTCAGCCCGAGCCTCCAATCGGCTCCTGCGAGGGGATGGTTTCCTTCTGGCAGCCAACAACACCAGCAGGCGCCAAGGAGGGGACCTATCAAGCCCCCAGCCGAGAGCCCCACTCAGGTTCCAGCAAAGTGGAGGTCCTGGCTGGGTCACCGGGCAAGGGGGCGTTTTCCAGCCTTCTCTGCGCAGCACTTTCTGGTTGGCAGCAGTTTCTCAGTGTGGGCACACTCATCCTTACACGTAGTGCAAATACTCGTTTCTCCTGTGTGAATGTGTCCCCACATCTACTGCTCTATCTTTATGCAGGTTCTAGGGACAGCACGTGACAGGACAGATGACAGTCATTTGCCAGCTGTGACAGTAAAACATGATTTTGGAGCTGTGATTATTAAACATTGGTGTTTACAGAAATCATCTAGGAATTTGACTAAAAATACAAATTGCTGGAGCCAGCAGAGCTTGTGATACAGTGTAACTGGGTTGAGGCTCCAAAATGTGAGTGTTAAAAATCAACACTAAATGATATATTACATGTGGGTTACACGTTATGTGCATGTCGCTTTGATTACAAATAAAAGGATGGCCCAGTGATTCTGTAGCTAGTGGGCCCAGAGTTCCCCCTGAGGAGCATGTGCTAAAATAGTTTCAGAGCTTATGCAGAGTGGAGCTCTGGGAAATGCTACCCAAGAAAGGATCCTGTAAGGCCGTGTGGAGAATTCCAGGTGGGCACAGCAGGGGTAGGGCTGGGCCTCAAGTCTGGGTGAGCAGGAATGTGCACAGAGGAGCTGGGGGAGGGGCAGGGAGAGGAGGTCACCTGAAGGACCCGCCCTTCAGACCAAGACATTGGGCATCACCGGAGCATCCTGCGCATGCTGGAGAGATGTGACACAGGCTGACTTATGAGGGTGACAGAGAAGCTGTTTCTGTGGAAACAAATAGCCCTGTGGTAAATAGCACTAGATGCAGAAGTTAAAAAAAATAACCTTTCTCTAACGTGACTCTTCTTTTGAGACTTTGATAACATACATATTTTAATTTGCTACATAAATTGGACCATAGGATAGGTGCATTCTAGAAGTCAATGTTCTCTCAAAAATGTAATATGGACATTTTCAGGAATAATACTGGCATGTGTTAAACTGTCTCACTCTTTTTATTGGCTGTATAATATTCCATTGCATTACCAAATTAAGTTGAAGTTGTAGTCGTTTTGGTTTATTTAACCATTCTTTTCTTGATGGGTAGTTAAGTCTCTTTTAGTTTACTTTTGTAAGTGTCTGTGATGTTGCAGTGTTCTTGAAAAAAATATTTTTAACCACATATATAAATGTTGATGCTGATAGATTTCTGAAAACAGAATTTCCAGGGCAAGGAAAAGACATATTTAAAGTAATAAAATTGATGAAAAACTAACCACATAGTAGAGAGGGTCAGCAATCCCAAAATTCTTTGAAAGGAATAATAAAATAAAACTTTCAAATTATAAGAAAAATTGTGCAAGGTCTTGTTAAATGCTTATGAAGGGAAGAAAAAGTTCACTCTGTTTATAGTCTGGCTAAAAGGGAAATGACATACAGAAACTGTAGGAAAACTGCCACCTTCAACTCTCACCCAAAGATACAACATAACAAATGGCCTCAAATTTTCCAGGCAAAGAACAGAGACGATTTACTCTTCGACGCCTGGAAGGCCATGGCCACAGCCCTGGAGCTACAGGAAGTAGTGTCCTCGAGCAAAAGTACCCGGATGTAATTGGTTCTACACTGTCCCTGCTTGGATGAGCCATATTACTTTTATTGCCAGTGAAATGTAGCTTATGCCGTCTACTCATCTGGCCACTTCTCCACCTCATTTAATATTCATATACATTTTCATTCTTTGCTTTATTATTTATATTTGCTTGATTTAACTCTTTGCTTTTTAATAAGAGTTCTTTCTTTACTGGGTCTATTAACCCTTCATCTGGTGTAGGTAAAGAAAATAAATTTTCCCATTGTGTTGTGTCTTATTTTTTAATCTGTAAATATTCTCATTTTATTTAGTCTAAGGAACCTGCTTTTTTTTATAGCATGTTATTTTATCTTTGTACTTAGAAACACACTTGGGCATGACGGGTCATAAAATGCTACCCCACATTTCCATCTGGGGGTCATAGAGTTTTATAGTTCACAGTTAGCACCAGCCCATCAGGAATTGATTTTGCTGAATGGCTGTGACGTCATGACTTAACTGTTTTTGTCTTCTAATAGTTAAACAATTGTTCCATTATTATCTGTGGGATAATCGTTTCCCAACTGCATGGAAATGCTGCCTTTATTGTATGCAGATTTTTATAAATCCTCAAGTCTCCTTCCAGACTGCCTTAGTTTTGAAATTAATAAGGAAAAAATGTTCTTACTCTTTTCCCAGATCATGGAAGTAAATGCTCTGGAGGAATGCCTGCCTGTGTTTCTGTCCACCCACTCACCTCCCATCCACTCATCCATCCATCCACTCATTCCTGCATCTATCCTTCCATCAATTCAGCCATCCATCCATCTACCCATCCACTCCTCTGCCCATCCATCCATCCATCCATCCATCCATCCATCCATCTATCTGTCCACATGCTCATTCACCCTTCCCCAAGTTTCCATCAGTTTTAAAGTGTCATGTGGCTCTTTGAGTCAATGATACACAATTAGCTTATTCCATGTGCTTTCTTCACCAGGCACAAGGATATCTTAGTCACTCAAGGAGGAAACTGAGGCCAGAAAGAGTCATAAACTGACCAGTGACCCCAGGTAATAAACTTCAAAGGGAATCTTCAGACTCAGGTCAGCGTGAGCCTGGCTTGAACTTTAATTGCACTGTTTCTCTCTCAATAATCTCTCACATTCACCACACTCCTACTGTACACAGAAAGCACAGATTCCCTGGCATCCCAGCTTCTGTCCCATCCTAGTGGAGGTGGAAGAGGTGGGTCACCGAACAGACTGTTAGAAGCCAGTGAGACTAAGGCTAAGCGGCTCAGGTACAAAACTGGGTGAGGGTTTTCCGAGGGAGCACAGGTCTCTCACCTCTGGAGACATGGCTTTGTCCCTCCTGCCCAGGTGACACCTACACATCCCAAACCAGGACTTGCCAGCCCAGCCAGCCGTGAGCTTCCACTTTGGCCGTGGCAACTGTGCCAGGGATGGAGAGCTCTGGACAGACTTCCTGTGAGAAGTGTGGGCAAAAAGAGGAGAAGGCAAGAAAATCAACACCCTTCAAATCGGCCTTCTGGGCCTCCTAGCTTCTGAGAACCTCACCATCTGTCCACATAAGCATGTTCCAAAGTTTTAAGTACCTTCCTTTCATGAACTCCGTGAAAGTTAACCTGGCCTCAGAATATATGGGAGAAATCTGCTATAAATAGAGGTAAATAGAGATTGTAAAGATAAATAACAATACCAGCACGTGAGGAGTGATAATGTGCTCTATTTATGGCCTGACACTAAAAAGGGATGGCCGGCGACGCGGCGTCTTTAATGACTTACTCTTGCGCTGGCTGCCTGCGCTCCCTGTTAGAGCGCTAAAGATTCAGTGACACAAAAAGCTTACAGATAATTAAATATTGATTTTTGTTTTCTAATCCTATATAAAAATTGTCCTGGGTCTCCCAGTGGTGGTTTTATCTCAGCAGGACATGGGAGAGGCGAGGATGTCTTTTAACCCTCTTTGCGCTCTTTCTGTGTGGCAGGAGCGCGTCTGCCCTCCGTGTAGACAAGGTGGAGCGTCCAGGCCCCGCCCATCCTCAGTGCCCCACCCACCTCGCCACAGCTCCTTGCAGTGCCCGCGTCTGTGCAGAGAGGACCCTGCTATCTCACGCGGGTGGTTTCCCGCTGGCTCTGCGGGACGCTCAGCCCGAGAAACCAGAGCAGGTGGTTCTGGGCCCTCGGCTCCCCCGCTGCTGCCCAGCACCCCTTCCTTCTCCTGCCCGGATCCTTGCCAGGGCTGCCAGGAACTTCAAGTCTGGGAAGAGGGCCAGGGAGAAATTTGTAATGAGAACAGCTCTTCTCTCCCACCCTCTGCTCCCTTCCCTCTCTCTCTCTCTCTCTTTTTTTTAAAGCACCTCATTGTCATTTTGCGTCTGGAGTGCAGCAAGGGACATCTGGCAGGGTGGCAGTTTGGGGCTGGCCAGCTGGGAGGGTGCGAGAGTCTCGGAGAGGAGAAACAGCCAGGTCTTGAGAGCCAGGATCTGCCAGGCATTTGCTGTGTGGCATTGAGCTTGTGATAAAAGAAAAGAAAACAAAACAAAAAACAAAGCATGCCCGTGCCTCAGTTTCCTCATTGGCAGCATGAAGATATTCACTGCAAACTTACTTAATGTAAGTAACTTACTAATGAATATTAGTAACTTACTAATTATTAACTTACTTAATATTCATGTGTACTTACTTAATGAAGGACTCGTGTATTCCAACCCAGTTAGGCCTCCGTGCAAGGTCCTGAGGTGTACATACTCATTAACACCTCCATTTTGCAGATGGACAGATGGAGGCACAGAGGTTAAGTCACTTGTTCAGAGTTCCACAGCCTCAATACAGCAGAGTCAGAGGCTGAACTGTGCATGCGGACAGTGGGTTCCAGCCACCGTGCAGAGTCTTGTTTGGAAGGTGTTGGCTTTGGTAGGAAATACACACTTAGCAAAAGGCGGCCCAAGGGTTTAATGTCGTATTTTAAATGGGCAGATGCTAGTTGTTTGTGCTGAAGGGACACCTGGTAACAAACACTCTCATGTGCCTTATGTCGTGGAGGTGGCATCTCAAGCTGCTAGCACCTCACTCCCCTCGCAAACCTCTCCTCCCTTGAGTTGCGTCTAAGATTCGAGCATTCACTGCATTTCTGCATTAAAGTGCAGGGTCATGGCACACCTTTGACAGACTGGAAACTGTGGGCTGTCATCTCTGCCTGGCCAAGATCAGCCAGAGTTGTGCCACCCTCTCCGCCCACCCCCAGCACTCCCCAGGGTCACCCCAACTCTGAGGCCCAGCCCGTGGCCCTGTCCCAGGGTCCTTCCTTCCCATGCACAGAAAACTGCTTCTGTTGAAGAAGACAGACCTGGGGTGGGTCAGCCTCTGACCTGAGCTTGGAGTCCCACAGCTCTTTCTGAGCTTGACCTTTCCTAATCCTGTGTTTCAGCAATTTTATGGCTATGGTGTATATTAAACCTGAAAAAATCTAAAATTATAAAATCTTGAGATTTTATTATGCAGTTCGAAGGCCCCATCATTTAGTGTCTCTTAATTACGAAATTCAAATTCTTGGTTTCTGGTCCTTGGTTTCAGGCCTCGCCGCTGAGATCTCTCCTGGGAAGAGTGACGCTCTGAATGCAGACTGCTGGAATGCTGCGGCTCTCACCTGCCACGGCCTCATGACACCGGGATTGCGCTCCATAAGCTCAGAGAGGCGCTGACTAGCCGCTGTGTAACACTGGAGACACACAGGGCACTTGTGTCTGGGGGGGGGCAGGATTTTCTGTGGGCCCATTAATTTGGTGTGATTGTCTTTTCATTTTTCCTAATAAAATCAGTGCCGCCATAATTGGAGATGAGGAAGCCTCACTTGCATTTTGCACAAAGCTGGCATTGAACACCCAGGCAGTAAACAGACCTTAGGAACTCTGTACTTATTATAACAGGGAAATGGCCACGGAACCCCCCAAACCCCGAAGACGTGGGCTTCCTGAGTAGGAACTGAGA
This sequence comes from Petromus typicus, assembly GCA_004026965.1. NCBI lineage: Eukaryota > Metazoa > Chordata > Mammalia > Rodentia > Petromuridae > Petromus > Petromus typicus. Next base: position 13,150 of record PVIR01002860.1, read on the forward strand.
CGAAGATGAAGTCCAAGGAGATTAGCGGGAGATTACCGAGGAGGAAGAGTAAGGCTCATAGGCTGCGCAGTTCAGAACCACAATGGCTCAGAGAACGGAGGAACTTGTCAGTGTGGCCTGGACAGGTCCTGGGGTCTGTAAGTCAGGCCAAAGAGCCATGCACTCCAAGTCTGATCTTAAGTTAGAAGAGATTCTCTCCAAGTCTTTGGACCCAGCCTGGATGGACCACAGAAGCAGGTGGCTGGTGTATTGGTCTGTTTTTCATAACTATATCAAAAGTCTTGAGGCTGGGGAACTGTATAAGGAAAGGAGGGTTATTTGGCTTGTGGTTCTGGAGGCTAAGGAATTTTCATTTAGTGGCAGGCTTTTTGCTGCCAAGGTCCCCAGGTCACAAAAGGAATCACTGGCAAGAGATGAGAAGTGCATTGTGTGTCTTTTGGTCTTGCTTGTTGTTTTTACAAAGCCCCCAGGATTCAGTCATGGGGCTCCAGAATGTTTGCCTTATGTTATCCTAATGACTCCCCAAAGGGCTCGCCTGGAACCCCTTGAAGGGCTTTAGAGATGGGATTAAAGCAGCATGTGAGGTCATAGGAGAAGCAGTCAAGCCACATCTGAGCCACAGCACCTCAGGATATGGAGCAGGGAGGGACCAAGCAGTAGGGTGAGCAGAGTCCGGGTGTTGTCCTGGGGACTGGAGAAGGTAGCACACACAATACACCCAGGGGCCGAGTCAGTGCACCTGTGTCATACTTGATGTCAACAGGTGGCGATTTTATCTACAAACAGGGAATTCTCATGGGGCCTGATGCCAGGAGGTCACAGCCAGTATAAAAACATGAGTAAAAGCTACAGCTTCTCATCCTAGGCACTGGAGACAGTTCCTTCTTTGATGTGGCGGACTCTGCTGTAATGTAGATCTTCAATGTTCCTCAAAGGTCCCCTTTAAGTCTTGGTCCCCAAGGTGGCGCTGTTGGGAGGTGGTGGAGCCTTTAAAGAGTGGGGCCTACGGGGAGATCGTAGGTCACTAGGGTGTGGCTTGACCAGCATAATGAGTCCTCACTACTTCCTTTCATTTCGCTGACTGGTTTAAGAGCTGCTTCCCACCTGCTTGAACAACCTCTAAAATCTGAGCCAAAATAAACCTTTCCTCTTTATAATTGATCATCTTAGGGATTGTGTTATAGTGACAGCAAGCCGACCCTAGGGTCATCCTGCAAATCGTAGCATTTCAGGCTGCCTGCTGAGACCCCTGACCTCTGTCTGTAGAGAATGCTAACAGCGTTCTCTCCCCCATTCTGGCATGCAAACAGATCTCTAGCCGTCGTCACATGTCATGCTCAAAACTAGATGTCAACAAAGAAGAGGCGAACGTGGAGAAAAGACTTCAGATGGGGTCCCCTCAGGATCCAGTGTGGGACTGTAGCCACATTTAGATAAGGATTTCCATAACTGCCTTCACGGGGACAGGATTAGCAATTCATGTTGGAGTGGTACTGTGCACCTTTCAGAGTTTGTTACATGTAATTTTCCTGAAATTACCAGTGCGTTTTCTTTCTTGAGAAAGGGATTCAGACATCCTCAAAGAATACTTTTTGTTGATTTCATTACGTTTCCGTTTAAAAATTCCCCTAGGTCTTACAACAGATCCAAATACCCAAGGTGGGTTATTTCACACAAAAATAAACATAAAGCTGCCCACAAAAGAGATTGTACCAACTGAATTTATTTCTCTCTGAAGATTCTACACGGCAGAGCAGTAGAATGTCTGAGATAGGATGAACAATAAACATGAGATAAATGATCAAATTGTCTTCACAGGTCATAGCTCAGGGAGGGAACTTACTCTCCAGGGAAAGTTTGGAAAATAGGTCCCATCTTACCTGCTGTCTCAGGGCCGTGAAAAGCACAGTCCTAGAGTACTGTGTTTGGAAGGGTTCTGAGACATTTTCTTGTTCTAGGATTGCCACAGGGTGTCTGCTCCGGGTGGGGACAGCACTTTAGGAGGTCACCCTTTCCTGGCAGCGACCTGACCAGTCTGAGCATCAGCAAAGAGGGGGCTGGATTAGAAGAGATGGGCCCCAGAGGAAGAAGCAAAAACCACACCAGGGATTCCAACAGGGAGAATTTAATCCAGTGAACCAGCAGATCTGGTACTGATGAAACAAAATAGCTACAAGGAGGAAATACAGAGACCAAAATAGCAGGAAGTTGCTACTTCTTTTTGGGCCACCAAGGGAGCCAAAGGGAAAACTTAGGGGGAAGATTTGGAGAACGTATAAGAGTTTAGGGTGCTCAAGAGCTGGAGGACAGATGGTGTGCTGGTTGGAGACAGGTGTGTGCAGAGGAGCAGACCGAGGTGTGAAGAGCTTGGTCATCCTTTTGAGGACAAGTTTCCCTGGAATCACTGTCCCAAAAGGGCTGAAGTAGACGGCTGGGGGATCCCGCCTAACTGTAAGATGGAAGCGGGGTGAGTCCCTTTCCCTGGTGGTCGCCGCAAGCCTCCCTCTAGCGCCCCCTAGGGACAGAGGCTCCCCTGAAGCAGAAATGCAGGGAGCAGAATCGGAGTCCCAAGCCCCAACCCTAGCGGGCAAAGTAGTAAGCTGTAGGATTAGGAAGGCTGGGAGACAGAGAGGTATCACCTCGCCCATGCGACAGGTGCAGCGCTGGGTGACCTGTACCTCCTAACCCTGGCCCCAAGTCTCACGTCATCCACTCATGTAGAGGTTTGCAAGCTCCTTAGAGAATCTGGGGGACAGTTTCTACCTCAGTCCCCAGAACAGTCTTCCAGGCCCCAACTGCTTAGATTCCTCCATTTATCAGGCACCATGCCTTAAATAGGCACCTGACATTTCCTCACCCTGCCACGAAGTTGTTCCCACCACTCCCGGTGTCATACGGCCCTGGGTGCAGATTTTCTGTGCAAGTTGCTTACAATGTCCCCAGTGCAAGTGAGTGGGGGTGACCAGGGCTCGGCAGGAAGGCGGGGTTGTATGGGAGAGCCCGGAGTCTGTGTGATGTGGTAGGCCCACTCCAGGACCCCCAAGCAGCTTCCAGACCTGCACTCTCATAGCCGCCACAAGCTGCTCAGACCTCACATGACTGCATCATGTGACTCTGCATCTCTTGCTCTGCATCACCCCCCCACTCCCCTTGGCGAGTATCCTCTCCCGAGGGCAAAGTCTTCTTTTTCTGCCCCTTCTCAGGCTCCACAGAGCAAACATAAGGTCTTTCCAAGATATTGGGTAACACTCATCACACCCAAGCTACGCTGTGCTCCAGAACCTGCACCAGCATCTGCGCAGAAAACTCAAATATTTTTCCCAGGGATGAGGGGGAGCAGTTTCTTGCAAAGTGAGTTTTCCTCTCTTTAGTGCTTTATCTGAGTGGAACCACAAAAACCTCTTTGTGAAGGGAGAGCCAGTGAAAACTCTGAGAATAAAGTGGGGCTTGATTTTATGCTAATGTATGTAAAGAACGTGACGATAAGAGTCATAGGTAACAAAATGAACTTAACTTTTTTCTCCCTTTTTATTGAATTATAATGACTAGTTTCCATAGCAATTATAGCATCACCTTGTACATTACCAGAAAGATCTACGGCACTATTTTCCAGGCATCCTTGTAAACATTTCTACTTTTTTACGATGTTCGAGGGGAAAACACCAGCCCTTTTGGCTTGGCAGCAATTGGAGAGCGTATTTCAGGAGATTAATAAAGCCAACCGGGGTGTTTTTATTTTCTAAGTTCGGTGGTTGGTTTTCCATCTTCCCCCTCACCGGCTCCTTGTCAGGCAGACAAAGAGGGGAGGAGGCGAGGGGGAGAGCAGAAGTGAGCGCGCACAGTCACCTGGGAGGGCGGTGAGGACGCGGGAAGAGCAGGCCTGCAGTCCGTGTGTGTCTGCGGCTTCAGGAGTGGGTTGAGAACAATTCTCTCTCTCAGGGATGACGCTTTCCCTGTGCATGGCTTGGAGGGAGGAAGGGGGACCCCGGTGGCTTTCTGATGGCCAAGCGCGGTGCTCAGTGTAGTACCCTCTGCAGCCTGGACGGTGTGGCCTGGAGTCCAGCTGCTCCCCGGGTCCCTGAGAGAAGAGAATAGGGAGATGGGAGCCTGGGTGTGCTGCACCTCAAACCCCACTTCTACTCATGGACTACAGGAACTGGCATTCCCTTTTGTACCCACAGTGCTTTTGACGTGACTGGTCTTTGCAAGCCTCCTTCCAAGTGGAGGTAGAGGGGGAGTGAGGCCTAGGGTGGCTAAGGTGAAAGCCCAGCTGACACCAAATTCGTCCCTTTGTCCCCGATGGAAGAGCCGAGCTTTGATGAGTAGCAGATGTCACTACCACAGGCTCTAGCAGACAGAGAGCCAGAGCTAGGCTGGGAGCTCCTTGCACTGGTCTCTAAGCTGCCAGCCGGACAGCAGGCGCGCTGGGTAGGTTAAGAGACTACAATGGCGCCATGTTGGGAGCTCTTTTCCCAAAGTGAGTATACTCTGTCCTTTCTGTGCCTGGTAGTGAGCGATTCCCCTCCCTTCTAGTTCTCTCACCTCCAGAATGAAGCTCTGGGTCCACGCAGCAGTGTCTGAGGGGATTAGACGTGACACGGGCTGGGGTTAAGAGCTTACACCTCTAAGGGGCTTTAGTGTGCACTCGCCGGTCCATGTGGTGTGACCTTGAACAAGCTGATTAAGGTCTGGGAGCTCTGGCTTTCTTGGCTGGAAAGTGACAACTGTACAGTGGCTAGTCAAGTAGGTTCCTGCTAGCTCCAAAATCAAGGGTTCTCAGACTCCCAAGCATAGCTGGAGAGAGGGAAAGAGCAAAGGGGAGGGAAGAGAGAGATTATGTCAGTGCAGAGGCCAGAAGCAGAAGGGAAAAGTCCCTAAGTGACAAGAGTTCACCGTGTTGGAAAGATTGTTATGAGATTAATAACCGTGATTAAAGGATTAAGACTCCACAGAAGACATCTCAAAGGGACCACTGATGGGAAAGTCTGTCTCCCCTTCTGTACTCAGCCTCACTTCCTGATTTTAAGTCCTTGGTTAATGCAGGTGTTGAACAAAATCGTCTCAGCAGACGCTCAAATGGAATCCTGGCCTAAGTCCAACTCTGACACCGGGGAGGGCTCTGTGCCACATGCAGGCTTACACACATGCACACGCATGCACACACATGCAGAGTCTCTCCCTCTGGGAGTATGCAGGGTACTTATGGGTCCCCAGAGCCTAGGTTCAGTGGGATGCAGCAGCTGCTGCCTGTCGGGTGCAGGGTACTGACAGGGTCCACTGTGAGTCCTGAGAGGGTCCAGGGAGGCTGGGGGCAGAGTGTGGACTCAGGCTGGGAGGCCCAGTGCTCTGCCTTGCAGGCTGAGTCTCAGGGCTTTCTCCTGTGCGGGGGACATGGACCCTCCTCCCCAACAAGGCTGGTAGACACAGTGGATGGCAAAGCACTTCTGAGGCAATCGGGATCCTTTACCAAGAGTTCTACAGGACCCTTGGGGTGGGGGTCACCATGGTGAATCCCCGGCTGGAAACCTGGAGCCAGTGGCCCACTCCTAGGTTCAAAACCTGCCCCTGCCTATTGTCATCTGTGTGTATAATCGGTTTCCTCATCTGAATTCTGCCTTCTACGGCAGCTGCGAGGATGAAATAGATGAATGTATGAAATATCTTGGGCTGGTGTTTTGCATATGGGAGATGCAAAAAAAAAAAAAACCCTCAAAAAGCCAAATTGAGCGGCTTCTTCCCTGTTCACACCTCTGCTTCGACACTGTTGAAAAGCCTTTGCCCTTTCGCTTTTCCTTCTGTGCTCTGTGACTCGACATACCTCCGTGCTGCACAGTGTGGCAGCCAGGGCCCCTCACTTCCTGGTATGATTTCCTCCCAGGCTGCACCGGGACTGGTCTGAGTGGCCAATCGAACACAGAAAGCATGATGGTGGGCGCTTCTGCAACTTCCATCTTGGTCTCTATCTCTGTCACTTGGTCTCTCTGTCCCCACCTTCCCACTTGTCAGAACAGCCTGGGGAAGATGCTCATGTCATGAAGCACTGAGGTCAACAGACCCCCAAATGTGCAGGAGTCCTCTGGTCCCAGCCAAATCCTCAGAGGCTGCAGCTCAGGCAGCCCCTGAATTGAACATCATGAGCCCATGAGCCACAACTATGCAGCTGCTGGAACCCTGACCTGCAGAGACAGAGACAATAAGGGTTGTCTGTGGAGAATACCAAATTCTGGGGGCAATTTGCTATGCAGCACTGGTCACAGGGCAAAGGGGGAGCTGGCATAGGGTGAGTCTTTGTGAGATCACAGTTACCAGAGCTGCTATGTTGTTGATGGAGCTGGGTGATGTGAATGGAGTTCCATGGTTTGTTTAAAAAAAGGTAATTTCAGCTACGACTCCCTCTTCCAAGGCCAACAGCCTTTGCCGTGTCTGCAGAGTGAACTCAAAATAAGTACTGAGCTCCACTGTGCGATCAGTACCCTAAGGCCCCTCAAAGTCACACACTGACCCCCCCGCAGAGCTGGGGTAGCAAGCAGGCCTCCAAACAGGTCCACACACCCCTGCTGGCTTGTGTGTTTACCTTATAGCAGGTTTTTTTCTAGAGAATCCCACTGTCTGGGCTCATGGATGTAGCCTCAGGAAAACTTGGCTTTTGAGGCTCATGGGAAAAGATGCCACACTCATTCCTGGGAAGTGCTAAGTGACAGGATACTCAGGAGGCCAGCCATGATGCTGTGTGTCATGTGATAGGAAGGTTCCCACTCTGAGAGAGCCAAAGAGCCTTGTAAGATAGAAGGAGCTCCTAGCTTCCTGAGTTCTCCCCATGAGCCCCAGTGCTGGGCTGTCGGAGAAGTGCTAAGAGAGCTTGGAAGGGAAGAAGAGGCTCCCTCTGGGAACCTGGTGAGCCACACTCTCCATGGCCTTAGGAGGGCCTCAGTTTCCCAGCCTGCATCCCGCTCCCTAGAGGTACAGCCAGGCCCACAGCTTTTGTGGGGGTGGGGAGGCCCTCCTATTGCTGGTGCTAGCAGCTGCGCAGCAGTTGGGTGGAAAAAGTCCCACCAGCCCAGCTTCATTGACTGGTCCCTGCGCTGGCAAGGTGAGCTCTGGGACCCTGGCCGCTCCCCACAATCTAGTGAAGGCAAGGTCCCCCCGTCATCCCCCAAATCTCCTGGGTGACTGGGCTTTGTCTCAGCAGAATGACACCAGGACTGGGTGATCCTGTGCAGTTGAGGGCAGCTGCTCCATGCATTGGAGAGTGTGTGGCATGGCAGCTCCCTGGCAGCCCCCATTAGATGCCAGCAGCACAGGAGAGAAGGTATCTAGCAGGCCATGGCTTGGAGCACAACTCAGACTGTCAGCATCTGGGTCCAGATGAGCCAAGGAAACCCCAGTGATGCTGTGTGGTCTTGGCCAGGTCACTGTACCTCTCTCAGCATCAGTGGTGACTTTTCCATGGTGGTGGTTAAACAATGAAAACAACTGATGCCCACAATAGTCAGCCTTATCGCAGTGTGTAGAGTACAGTGGGTGCTCACTAGAAATAATGGCAAGAAATTATAAGTCCTCCTTTGACTCTCATAACTCCCCAGCAAGAAATTGGGATTTAAAGGTTTGGAATCTGAGGACAAGAGACCTATCTGAGGTGCCTCAGTCATGACCTGACCCAAGGCCCCGGACTCACCAGGCTGCTCCTTTGGAAGGTAACTCCATAAGGCCCCAGAGAAAGCTGGGAAGTGAGACTCACAGTCCTAGGAGTATCCCTGGAACTCTGACCTTGGTCACCAAGGTGGCTGAGGGACTCGGACACTCCAGAGTCCCTCCTTTGTGTCCCTGGTGTTTACAGCTGGGTGTAAGCAAAGCTGAATCGGGCAGTGAAGAGGCCGCTGCTCCCAGGCTAGAAACGAAGTCTGCACCAAGCGCTCCAAAGTCCCTGGCACAGCTCCTCTGAGAAGTAGCAGATGCCCCCAGACAGGGCACCCAGGGCAGAGTCCTGCCACTTAGAGGGAGATTTAGGGGGTGACAAGTGGGGAAGCCAGACATCCTGGCTGCTGGACTTGCTGGGATTTTCATCAAGGTCAGAAGGAGGGCCTTCTGCATGGAGTGCTGTCTGCAGCTCATCTGGCCGGTGTGGTGACAGTGTCCGGCGTCTCCCTGCACAACGGCGTTGCAAGACGGGTTCGTCTGAGAGTCCAGAGTGATTCATGGCCATGACACTATGAGATTCAAAGCATGGCTGTCTGCTGGGACTTGCCTTAGAAAACTGAAAGACTAGGGGGCCTCAGGCAGATGTAAGGACCCAGCAAACACTATGTAGATGTGACAGTGCCAGGACCCTGTTCCACCCAGAAGAAGTCTTAGGGATAGACTGAAGATGGTTTTGCATGCGCGGGTGACTAAATCCTCCCAAACTGAGAGTTAAAGCAGCACCCTGGGCTGCTGAGAGCCAGCCAGTTCCAATGGACTTGAGACTTACTCAAGCTCCATGTTCTCACGCACAAAGTAGGCACATTACTAACAGGCAGTGGGGGTGATTTTCTCCAAGGCAGTGCATGTAGATTTTTATGTGCACACAAAACCTCACTAAATGCTGGTAGTTGTTATGATCTCTGTTTTGAAGAAACTAACTAAAGAAAGACAAGCACAAGTAAGGATTTTCCCAGAATGTGACTGCTAAAATAACCCATTTGTTCATTTAGGTATCTAGTATTTATGAGCAATACCTGTACACCAGACTGTGCCCTACAGTGTAGAAATAAGGAAGGCAAATATCTTCATGAAATTAGGAATTAATTTCCCAGTATGTAGGCCAATAAATACAATATGAAGTGCCAGAAAAGTGGTGGAGGCCATTTGTGTGTGTGTTTGGTCCCCCAGAAAAAGGGACAGCAGGTGCAAAGGTCCTGAGTTAGGAAGGAGCTTGGTGCATTCCAGTCATTCATTCAAGGCCAGAGTAATCAAGCTAAGATGTCAAGGAGATCTGGCTGGTGCAAAGAAGACAGAGGTAAAGCCCTGGGGCGCTATTTCTATCTCTGTCCCATTATAAACCTCTTCTTCATATTGGCGATTGAACCCAGCGCCTATACACTGAAGTATCCTTAGTCCCCAAAGCCACTGTATCACTCCGCCTCTGTGGTCATGGTGTCCTTGGGTGAGTGTCAGCTCGCAGGTCAGACTAGGACCAACAGCCTTCAGAGATGGGACTCACTTTGTGAATCAAGCAGCAGGTTGGGTCTGTTATTTCACAGCTACTTAGGACTGCATGCTCCAGGGTGGGGCTGCAGCTCGGTGATAAAATACATCCCTGTGTGAGGCCCTGGGTTCCATCCCCAGGACCCAGACAGACCAAACCTGTGTGAATGTGGGGATGAGTGAGTGGATGGGGGCTTGGCTGGCCCCAGCACTCGCCAGAAGTGAGCCCTACTTGCTCATCTGCATGCTCTCTTTGGAAATCAGTCCCTAAGCATCATGGGGCTTAGGAACTAAAGACAAAAAAAGAAATACGTCACAGTGCCTCTTCCAGAGATACAGCTATTGTCTCTCATCTGTCTAGATGCCCCCTTCCGGCTTTCCACCTTGCATTTTCAGTCTCCCATCTCTGCATTCCTGTATCTCTTATCTAACACCTGGTTCTCCTGCTTGTCCTGCGCACCACCTTCTGAGTTGTTCTGTGGAAAGTCTACCTGGCTTTGTCTCCCTGCTTCCCTGTGGCCTCGCTGGATGGCCCCTCTCTCCCCTGAAGGCCGGACATCCGTCTAAAGGCTGGGCAGAGCTACAGTGGCTGAGGTGGCTCAGAAGACTGGGGGATGTTAGCTTCTTTCTTTTTATATCTACTTGCAATTTCAGAGCTAGGTGTCACTCCATGAGTTACTCGTGTCCATAGGAGTCCTGTTCAGCCTAGGAGGCCGCTGTGACATCGCTGTGATTTCAATGATTGTCCCCATTAGAACCTAGATGAAGACTTCATCCCCCAGTTCACATGCCAGTGCTGTCTGAAGGCTGGCACTTTGGGGTTAGAGGAGGCCAGGGGTGGGGTCCCTTTATGTTTGACTTGCTTTCTAAGGGGAAGGACAGAAACTCAAGCTGCAGTTTCTCCTTGCACAAGCCCCATGCTGGCATCACACTTTGGGTCTTCCAGCCTCCGTAAGTAAACTTATGCTTGTTGCAAACCACTCAGCCTCTGGTATTTTGTCACAGCAACAGAAGTCAGACTAAGACAGTCATTCACCACAAACTTACATGCTTCCCTTCAAGACAACCACGATGGCCACAGAAGTCTATTTTCCTCTCAACCAGACACCTGCTGGTTTGAACACCAAGTAGTATCTGATTTTAGCCAGTCATTTACCTGTGAGGAAGCTGAGTGCTAATGTCTTGATCCGACATGACTCCTTCTGCATCATTAGCTGGACTTTTCCAGGGAAGGGGGGCTGGGCCTACTCTGTGGGGCCAGGCGCTGCTGTGTGGTACAGTCGGATCAGCTCCTTCACTTCCTTACCGGTGTGGTGATGGGACGGTGGTCCCCTGTCACTACCAGGGATGGGGTATTTGTCCCCAGTGTCCAAAGGCGGCTAGGTGAACTCTCTCTTGCTTTCCTGGTGACTTTTGAGGCCAGTGCTCTGAGGAGATGGAGTTCACTAACAAGAGGAGCTGAAGGAACCACAATGGTCCTTTAAAATCTTTCCTTCTAGCTGATGGGAAAATGTCCCAGAGATCATTGCTTCCCAACCGGAAGTCAGTGCATTGAGCTTCCGGGGACCTTGGGAGAGTGAAGAAGCAGATTCTGTACACCTGAGCAGTGGAGGTTCCCGGGGCGTTTCCACTGTAGACCCGAAGCATAATCTGATATTCTCACCAGGCTTCCTCTGAACCTCTGCATGGTCTCCCAGACTCACGGCGTCGGGCTCCGTGCACCCCTCCAGCCACGGAACCCGTGTTTGATACTGAATAGTAAAGAACGAACACTAAAGCTATGCCGTGTAGACAGAGGGTGGAGCTCAGTGTAGAGCACTTGCCTAGTGTGTGCAGCTCTTGGGTCTGATCCCCAACAACTGAAAATAAACTAATTTTAAACGCAGACATGCATTTTATCAGGACGCTCTAACTTTTGCTCCTACGTGGACACATAAGGCTGCGGAAGGAAGTGAGAAGCTGAGCGGCTGCCTGTAAATTCCAGGCGCCCTTCAGGTGGGGACGGCGCCTGTGTTCGTTCCCAGGGACACACATGATCCGCCTGCATAGCAGCTCCTGCTCTCCACCTCCCTTCTGAAGAAAGCTCTGGCGGCTTCTCCCTGGAGATGTTCAAACTGAGCCCGAGTCTTACATCCATAAACACTTCACCTTACAAAAGAAAATAACAAGTCTACTTCGACGGAGCGTTTGCTACCTGAATCACTTCACAAGCATTTTTGCAGAGTAGATTTTCAAGGCATCCCAAAGGGACTCCGAAGTCATCCTTTGAAAATCAGAGAAGGCGGAAGTGGGGAGGGTGGATGAGATACTGGCTGGGCGCTGGGTGTTCATCCTGGCTGGACATTTTCTATAGGAAACATCACAGTTTCTCCTGCCAGCTGAGCCGGTCCTTCCTTAGTCATTCCACAGCTGCTATGCACCTACTGCGCGGCAGGCTTCCACAAGGGTCCTGGGGCAGGACAAAGCTGGCCACACTCTGGAGGGGAACGGGGCAGCCCACTGATCCTCTGGGCAATGGAACTCAATTTCAATTGCTCTGAGCAGGGGCCAAGGTGGGCCATGAGGCTGGTGCAGACAGAGGAAGTATAGGTGCCAAACATATGAGGTTGGGCTGGGCCGGAGATTTAGTTCAGTGGTGCCTGAGCCTGCCTTGTAAGCACAAGGGCCCAGGTTCAATGCCCAGTAACCATATACAACAATGCCGAGCATGGAGACTCACACCCACCAGCAATTAGTACCATATACCACATTGCTGGGCATGGTGGCTCATGGCCATAATCCCAGCTTTTGGGAGGCAAAGGCAGGAGGATTGTTGTGAGTTCAAGGCTGAGCTCAAGGCCAGCCTGAACTACAAAGCAAGATCCTATCTCCAAATCAAACGAACAAAAAACAAAACAAAACAGGTGATGCTGATGGTCCAAAGCCACAGCCCCCAGGCCAGCATCTGCCGGGACCCTCATCACACTTGTCCATGCCCTGTGCTCTAGATAATGACCATGTGTCCGACAGCTCCAGTGGTTTCAGGTTGGCCCAGTCACAAGGGATCCAGCAGGTAGAAAGGACCGAGGTTGTCTTTAGCTTCCTTCCTGCAGAGATACTGCATGAAAACTGCAGTCCCGTGACTCACCAGGGACCTTCCCACACAGCCTGTCCTGTGCTCTGGTGACTGCCTCCTCCCTGTCTTTCCAAGTGTGGGAGAAAGATTCTTCAAGCCATGACCTTTATAGCTCTGCTCCACCTTTGGAAATGGGCCCTTTATCAAAGTCTTATAAATGAACCCATCTGGGGCTGCTCCTTATGGCTCCCAGGTCACAGAGCAGGTGGCCACTTGTCACAAGAACTTCAGGCTTCCTCTGAGATCTCCAGGGACAATGGCAGCATCTGATTTGCACTTTGGTAACTTTTGTATTGATATAACTTGACTCCTACAGTGAAGGTGCAATCGGACCATTAAAGACCAAGTTATTGTTCCCTCTGCTAGTAGGTATTGAAGTCCCAGCCCAGGACCTTGTAAGAAGTCCTTTCAAACTGTCCCTGACATATGATGGCTCAGCTTAAGACTTTTTGACTTTACAGAGGCATGAAAATGCTGTGGACTTTGTAGAAACCATGCTGTAATTTTTGAGCTCAGATGTTTTCCCCAACTAGCAATGTGTTCTGATTTGCCCCCTCAATGGGAGGTGGTGGTACTGAGCTCCAGCACCTGGCCATGCAGGGAAGGAGCAATTGCCCTCTGGTGGGCTATATTACTGAGGTAGGAGTGCTTGGTAGGTAGACATATTCAAGACACTCTGAAGTAGGTTATTTTCAGTTATGTTGGCTTCTTGAGACACAATCCCATTGTGATGATTAGTCTTGGCAACCCATGTGGTTGGCTTGAGAGAAACCTAGTAGGTTTGTCTTGGTTGGTCCTGGAGCATAACTCTGGGGACTGTTTCTCATCCCTGGCTTCTTTCTCTTTGGCTTTTCTCCTGCTCCCTGCTTCCAAGATATGACAAGTTGAGCAGCTTTTCTCTGTTGTGAACTTCAGGTTCCTGCCTTGGAGACAGCCAACCATGGACTGGACACTCTGAATGCATGAGCCAAAGATAAACCACTTTGTTCTTTAAATCGTGGGTGTCAAGTACTTTGTGTCCAAAACAGAAAAGTAACTAATATACCCATTGTAAGTTGAGGAACATCTGTATTTGAAAATAGAGTCTTAACAAAGATAATTAAGTTAAAATGAAATGATTTGAATGAACCTTGATCCAAAGTGATTGGAGTCATGATAGAAAGGGTAAATACACTGGACATGGTGCATGTGTCTATAATACCAGCTCTCTGGGATACTGAGGCAGCAGGATCACATGTTTGAGCCCAACATGGGCAACTTAATGACTTATTGAGACTCTGTCACAAATTAAAAACAAAATAAAATTAAAATAAAGTCTGGGGATGTAGCTCAGAGGAAAGGCCCTGGGTTCAAAACTTATTTCTGCAGACAGAGAGAGACAAACAGAGACAGAGACAGAGAGACAGAGAGAGAAGGAAAGGGAGAGGGAAAAGGAGAGAGGGAGGGATGAGGAGCAGAGAGGACAGAGCGAAAAGGGCAGTGAGGGAAGGGATGTGAAGTCACACCGGGAGGACACTGTGGGTCCTGCAGTGACACTGCCCCAGCCTAGGAACATCCGGGCCCTTCCAATGCTGGGGAGAAGGGAAGACCTTCTGTGAAGAGAGGACACGACACCCCTGCTGGCCCTGCAATTTTTCACTGTTGTTCTCCAGAACGTTTCTGTGGTTCTACTCTACTCAGTTTAGGGTAGGGTCCTTAGGGTCCTCTGAGCAGCCTCTGAGACTGAATTTCTAAGATTCACTAATTATAACCACTTTGTCACCTTCTTTGCTGTAAATAGACACTATATGTCTATGAAATAACACAAGGGTTTCTTTCTGGAGCTACTGGATTCGAGTGGGAACCAATGCCGCTTTTCTACAGTGACCGACGGCTCTGGTTTCCTGGGTGGGTCCCTAATTCCGATACACAGAGTCCCCCGCAGCTGGGGGGGTGGCGCCCACCTTCCTTCAGATCCTGCAGTGTGTCTTGTCAAAGTACAGGAAGGAGCTCGTGCTGCAACTTTGGAGCCGTGGTCTGGAGGCGAAGCTCACTTGTGTCCCACGCAATGTCCCGACACACAGTCTCCATCCAGTGTTACCTGTCGCTCCAACATCGTCCTTTGCCCCCATTTCTTCACCCACATCTCCAGCCCAGGCCGAGTTCCAAGTCACACGCTGCACCTGCTGTCACGTTTCCTGAGTTTCTTCTGAGACTCCAACCGGGTCGTCTAGAACGATTTCTCCATCTCTGTGTCTGCCTTTCTCGATGACCTCGGGAGGGATTCCAGACCATGGCCTAAAACAAGAACTTGTCTTGATAGCAAAGAAAGAGATGAGAGAAGGAGAGAGCGCAGCGCTGCTCCCCAGCAGGCAGCCAAGAGATAGACGTGGAGGAAGAACTGGGTTAGACAGTTCACCCTCCGCAGCCACAACAGTGTCAGCAGCTAAAACTGGGGAATCACTAGTGTGGAGATTCTTCAAAAAACTAGGATTGGAGCTTCCATTTGACCCAGCCTTCGCTCTGCTAGGTATATACACAAAAGAATCAAAAGATTCATATCACAGTGGCATATGTGCACCCATGTTTACAGCACCTCAGTTTGTGATTTCTAAATCTTGGAAACAACCCAAATGTCCATCAATTGGAGACTGAATAGAGAAGATGTGGTTCTTTTATAGAATGGAGTATTACTCTGCCATAAAAATGATAAGACTGAGACATTCATACTCAAATGGACGTTCCTTCAGGATATTCTCATAAGTGAAATAAGTAGGTCACAGATGTGTAAATATTGTATCTTTTCTCTGGTATGAGAAAATGAAGATGTAAATGAGTTCTAGTATATATAGTAGATATTGAGAAATAGAAAATACTTAAAAGGAAATGGGGTGTAGAGGTAAATAACGAGGGGAAAATAATGTGATGGTAATAAAAAAAAGAAAACAAGCCTATGTACATAGGGGCGAGGGGTTGTAAGGTGGGTAGAGGACTGGGAAAAAATGAGAATTAAGTTGTGTCATATACTGGTACAAATTCTCAAAGTTGAATGAGATGATGGTGTGTATATATAGTGTACCAAAAATGAATTGAATTTAAAAAAATATGAGAAAGATGAAGGTGGACAGTTTTAAAGTTTTCCCAGTGGGGATTTGGGGGACGGCTCAGGCCATCGTGGAACTTTCTCAACCTTGCTGATCTGTGCCATCAGAGACCAACGCCATGAGGTGAGAATAGACCAATGCTCTATTCATGAGCTGACTGCTTTCACCTCAACACATAGGGCACGTGAGATGTAAGTGTTGCTCAATACACATTTGAGAAGTGAACAAGTGAATAGATGTGGGATAGAGGGAATAGAACAAGGGAACAATGGAGAGGTACTGGAGGCAGAGGATGACAAAAGAAAAAAGAAAGTTCCCTTGGCCCCGATCTCCTTCCCGCATGGATGTATTTGCTTCTGAACCCGGATCCCCAGCAGATACGACGGCGAGTCTCCACTCCTTTAAATGTTAACAGTGTAATAAACATGAATCACCAAAAAGCACTTTTAAAATAAGGTTAATGGAGCTGAGTTTATTTCATTTTGTTGCATAGTTAACTAGATCCAAATAATTACCAGCTCCACATTTATGGGGGCCCGTGGTAAGGTGATCTTTATGTAGTTCGGCGAGGTGAGGGCTTTGCTTCTCTCATCGGTTTTATAGACTGATGGGGGGTAGAATGTACAATAAGGGCCTGCTGCAGAGGGGTGGTTGTCCTGGGCCATGGCTCCGGCCTGTGGGTCTCTGCGTGAGGCCCACCCCGAGCTGCACTGTCCCTTCCGGATCCTGCGGTAGATTCTGTCACTACAAGCCAGGCTCCAAACATGCTTCAGGGTCAGCAAAAAAGAATCAGAGGCCGGCTGAGCTGTCAGTATGGTCCCCCAATTATTGTCATCCATTCGGAATTAGGGACGAGGCCAGCCCACACCCCCTCCCTCGCTCTCTGCAGTGTGCAGAGCTGAGGGCTGAGTGCTTAATCGACATTTACATAAAACTTCATAAATCACGGAAGCTACAGGCTGCCAGGAAACTCTCAGGTCAGCTCCAAGCAGCGAATGAGGAGGTCCGAACCGAAACGGAAGCAAGAGACTTGAGGAAAGAGACCTGGGGGTGGCTGTGTGGCCAGGGCGGCCTTGTGTAACACTCGGAGCTGGTAGAGCCCGGGCTGGGACGCCGTGTGACAGGGGAGGAAGCAGCACGGGTCAGGCCGGCCCAGGCCCAGGCTGGATTCGCAGCTGGACACGATGCACCTGGCTCGAGGCTTTGTGCTCTGCCCACCCGGCCTCACTGGAAGCCGGCCATCTGCAGGCACACTGACCGGATGCGTCGGCCATGGTGTAGATCTAGGACGTGCCCAAAGACCTCATGTGGGAGGTGACTGGCTCATGGGGTGCTTTATCCACTCATGAGTTTTATGATCGGGGCGATTTATCCATTCATGAGCTCAGAGCTCAATGTGCTGATAGTGGCTGGGGTTGGTCCGGCGGCCCTGGGATGTGTCTTCCTCTCCCGCACCTCCTTTCTTTCTCTGCTTCCTGCCCCATGATATGGGCAATTTCCTCTGTTGTGCCCTCTGCCTTGGAGTCACCTGACTAGGCCTGGATCCTCTAAAACCCATGAGCTGAAATAAACTCTTCCCCCTTTATGCTGTGGGTGTTGGGTATTGAGTGCCAGCGACAGGAAGGTGATGAGACACTATCTTGGGCCTAGAGGCTTCGGCAGTAAGAAAATATGAGGATGGAAAAGGCGGTGGCCTGGAAATAAAGAGAAAGCATCACACCCAGAGGTATCTCAAGCCCGAGCGCTGGCCGGGGACCTGGGCGCAGCTCTGGCTTTGATCCTGGGAATGTGCAGATATGCGAAGCTATCTGGATGTGGAGCTGGGCAGAGCTGGATCTCAGGCGCCCTCTCGGTTTGGCCAGTGGACGGCCATGGCAGCTAACAACGCGCATGCTCCCTTCCCTCCGCACATGCGCACAAGGGCAGCTTGGATGCCAGATTCAGGACGAAGACTGTGTGGGCAGAAGCCACGCTGCTCTGGGTGACTTGTAGGGCTCTGGGCCAGTGATGGGGCACTGTCATCACCATCCCCTTTGTCTAGGTAGAGCGCACACAATCCAGGCCCACATCTGGTCTACTGAGGTAAATGCTGTGGCCTGAGCTGTGTCTTCCCCAAATTCTTAGGTGGGAAGCCCAGCTCCAAGTCCTTCAGAATGTGCTGGGACATGAGGGGGCCTCAAAACAGGCCATTAGGAGCAGCCTTGGAGTAGCCCAACTTCAATCTGACCACTGTCCTTACCAGAAGAGGCGATTAGTCCTCTGGTCTTTGTCATCTAATAGGTCTGCCTGGCTTTGAGCTTCATGTGCTTGGAACATACATCACGTTCTATCTTTCTCTGATTTTATGTCCTCAGCCTTATGTCTCACAAAGGCATCTTTGCTGTTGTGTGTAAGGCTCTTTCATCCTTTTTCATTACTGTATAATATTCCACAGTGTTAATTTATGCATTTTCCTACTGTTACACATTTATTTCTAAGCTTTGGTTTCCTGCCCTAATGCCCCTATGGGCCTTCTTCTGCACATCATTGGTGGCCCGCAATGTTCATTTCTCTTAGGTGTGCAGAAACCCTCAGAGTCCAGAGTGGACTGATTGTACAAGGCCATCTCACACCCAGATCAGAGGATGCTAAAGTCCTTTATATAAAATACCATGTATTTGCATATAACCTACTACATTTCCCTTACACTTTTAAGTCATCTTTAAATGAATTCTCAGACCTAATATAGTACAAATGCTGCATGGTTGTAGCATTTAGGGAACAACGACTACAAGACAGTGTGTCCGTGCTCCGTCCGGACACAATTTTTTAAACTACATTTGGTGGTGGGTGCTGGAATATGTGGGCACAGAGCCTGCGGACATGGAGAGCAGACCCCGTCCTTGGAGCCGATCGCTGTGTCCCGGATGACACAAGTGTTTTGCCTTAGCATACATGATCAAGCCGATGTTTTAGGCTCTGAGGAGCTGTCTCCTCTGTCAGCCGGTGCCTGCCACCCACAGCTGCGCATGAGGTTTGGATGGGATCGTCTGTGCAAAGTGGGAAGGAAAAAGCAAGATCCGGCATAAGATCTACAGCCAAATACCGTTCATATAAAGTTTAAAAACCTGCGTGAGCAACGCGACATAATGTTTATGGATATATAATCGTGTAATAAACATTTAAAAACATCGCCTGGCATAATCAACTCGGCAGTGAGGCCCTCGGTGGGAGGTGGGAGGTGGAGAACTGAGATCTGGGCTGGTGAGGGGGGTTCAGCTCTGCCTGTCTTGTTGGGGAAGAAAAATCTGGAGGAAAAAGACCATAAGGTTAAGATTCTTCAAAGCTGGTGTTGGTGATATTTTCCCTATTCTTTGCCTCTATGTTTGAAACATTTTTCATTAAAACAGATAAAATATTACAAAATGTATAATGTCAATCTACCAAATATTAATCCTATGTGATGATTTGCATACTGCTAGGATACAGTATGCAAATGAGTGCTAGCTATTGTTATTACGAATACCGATTGCCTATTGTAAGCTGACTGCTTTCTCCCTGAGTTCTGGGGTGCTGGGGGGATGGCACCTGGGAAACCAGACCCCCACACAGCCCAGGTAGACTCAGGGTCCCAGATCTCAGCAGGTGGTTGGGAAATACTGGCTCTCGTCATTTGCTTAGAATGGCTGGAAGTCACTAAACATGGTGGCTTTGGCTAAACACATCGATTGTCCGACTGCAACCACACCAGGAAACAAAGAGACCCAGGAAGAGCGGGCACTGCACGGAGAGCGGAAGGCTGCCGGAGCGCCACTGAGAGCCGGGCCGGGTGAATTATTCTGTTTCTCCCGACGCCTTCGCGGGGCACCCACCAGCCAGGCTGCTCCTGACAACACGCTCGGCTCTAACAAATGGGGCTCTAGTGCTATTTATTTTCCAAACGGGGTTGAATTTCGACTCATTGTGGGAATACAGTTAGGAAAAATAATGACCAGGAAATGCATCCACACAGGACTGCGCACGGCATGCGCGCGCGCGCACACACACACACACACACACACACACACACACACACACGCAGAATAAAAAACAGCAACCAACCGGGGGTGGGGGTGGGAAAGATAAACAAAAGGAGCTCTTTTGTGTCAGCCCCCGGGCTGTGTGTGAGTGTGTATGTGCGTGTCTGTGTGTGCGTGCGTGTGTGCGCGTGCGTGTGTCTGTGTGTGCGTGAGTGTGTGTGCGTGTGCGCGTGCACGTGTGTTGAAAGGGAGAGACTGAGCTGCGAGCAGACAGGAATGTCTTGCCTGGAGATGAAGGAGTTCCTTGACCCCAGTCTCAAAGTCACCAACAAGATGCTTGTTTATTTGCCTTGTGTGAACTGACCGGGCACAATCAAACCGGATCTTATTTTAATTGTGTCTTGGGCAAGGCCAGGGGTCCTGAGCCACCATGACGTGGTGGTAACAGTGCCCCTGGCCTAGCTGGGTGCGGGGTGGGGGAGGGGCTGCTTGCACTGGCTGCCCTGGCATGGGCTGGGCCTGCAGTGATGCTAATGCCCAGGTCTCCAGTAGCTCAGCGTCACAGGGAGAGGAGTAGCTGCGCCTCAGGGCAGGAGCACAGAGGCAAAGGAGTGGGTGGAGGGAGCCCCGTGCTGTGGTCTGTGTCCAAGGTTGAATTCCACCCATGATGTCTTGGGGATGCTGGGGGTGGTCCTTCTATAGTAAGGGGCATTCAGTGCCTCTGGATCAGAGAGGAGCTGGTACTACTTCTAACCCTGAATGACCTCAGTTTGCACATCTGTAAAATGGGGTGAGCCCATCAGCCCTGGGTTCAGGGTGACGACAGTCTGGAATGTCAGACTTGGTGTCTGGCACGTACCTGTGCACACTGGATGGGTCTGAGTTTTAAAAGGGAAAAGGAAGTTGATCCTTTGTAGGGGAGAATGTGACACAGAGGACAAAGCTGGAACTGGCACATGGAGGGTACTCGGATAGGCAGGCCCTATGAG
Organism: Petromus typicus; assembly: GCA_004026965.1. Taxonomy (NCBI): domain Eukaryota; kingdom Metazoa; phylum Chordata; class Mammalia; order Rodentia; family Petromuridae; genus Petromus; species Petromus typicus. The sequence goes on from PVIR01002860.1 coordinate 33,518, forward strand.
GAGGGTGGCGGCGGATGCAGAAGGTGCTGTGCTGACCTTCTGGCAGGATCTACTTCATTACGGCACCGCCCTGGGTCCTACTTTGTTCTTCTAATGATGCTGTTTTCCTCTTTGTTGGCATGTGTTGATTCTGCCAGCCTAGTTTCCAGTCTTGCTCCTTTCTGCTAAAGACACACTGCTTATCACCCAGAAAATAATGTCCTTGCGTGCTCCCACCAGCTGTACTCTGACTGCTGTGGCCAGGCCTGGCCAATGCCTGGAATCAGTGATTGACAGAGACAGTGTGTAACGTGAGCTGGAAATGACACACCTGCAGGTCTTGGGCTGTGACTATTCAGGGATAATGGCTAACTAATAAAAGGATCTTGGCATCATCTTCTGGATCCTCCTTGTCACTATGAGGTAAGGTGCTATGTAGGAAAGAAGTCAGCATGAATGAATCAGAGTGCACAAAAGACGGAGCCTCAAGAATCCTGTCCTGAGCACCTAGATCCAGCCATACCTGAAACCGCACACTGGACTTCACAGTGAACAGTACATCCCCTGTCTCTATTGACATTGCTCAAATCTGGAAAGGCCTTGGTACATCTCAGTTTGACATCCACAACAGACGGCTCAAGGAAGCCAGGATGGCAGGCCTGTATGAGACCAGCGCTGCAGAGGCAGCGGACCCAGCGTCCATTCAGATCTCCCTGATCTCAGCCATTCCAGTGCGACATCAGCTTCCAACAGATGCTGGGTAATTTTCTTGCCTCTGGATGACTTAGGGGAATAGCAGCCATTTGCCCTGTGGAAGAGAATGGTTGGTGACCCTTTTGCCTTAGCCGCTGTACCCCAAGACTCTTCCACCATAGCTCCACGGTGGGAGCCATAGAACATGGCCCTGACCCTGTGGCCTGGGGCGACAAATCCCATATTATGCTCCCTTGGTCTCCTCTTCATCTGCCCCTGAACCCTCATCTGCTACCTCTACAGCCATCTGTACTGATGCATCAGAGTTTCTTCTTTTATGTTTTTAATGTCCTGTTCTTTGTAAATAGACCCCAGTTCACGAGAAGCTGCAGCAGCCAGAAGGTCTCAACCAGCTTGGCCTGACTATGTGATCATAGTCAAAAGAAGAGCCCAGCTCAGCTCAGCACCGCACTAGTAGCTTGAATACAACTTGGTTGGGTTTTCACTTGCTTCACATGGTCTATCCTACTCTTCTCTGCTTTTTTTTTTTTTTTTTTTTTTTTTGAGACAGGGTCTCTCTTTTGTGGTTTAGGCTGGCCCTGAGCTCAGCCTTGAACTCACAGCAATCCTCCTGCCTCTGCCTCCCAAGTGCTGGGATTACAGGTGTGAGCCACCACGCCCGGCACTGTGGTGTGTGGTACTGATTGCTGCTGGGTGTGAGTCTCCATACCCAGTATTATATGTGGTTACTGGGGATCAAACCCGGGTCCTTGCATCTGCAAGGTAGGTGCCGGAAACACTGAGCTAAATCCCTGGCCCTCTGCTTTCTTTCTTTCTTTGTTTTTTGTATGGAAATGGAACCCAGGGCCTTTGCGCTGAGTTACATCTTCAGCCCTTTTAGTGAATTTATATATTTATAAATTTATATATTTATAAATTTATATATTGTTGTTTTAGACAGGATCTCTAAGTCTCTAAATGACTCAGGCCAAGTTCAGAGTTGACCCCCTGGCCTCAGCCCCCCGCATTGGCCCTCTGTCCCTGTAACTGCATCCTCACTTCAGTAATGTTACATAAATAAAGTGTGTACATAATCTTAGGAGACTGAATCTTTTTTCCCAGGGTAGTATCTTTGAGAGCTACCCAAAGTGTCATGTGTACCTGGTTTGTTCCTTCTATGGCCTAGTGGTGTACATGCTATAAACTCATTACTGTATTTAGCCATTTCCCTACTAGAAGACATTTGGGTTACTTCCTATTCGGGACAATTATGGGTAAAAGCACTATGGACATTCATGTCCAGGTTTTTGTGTGATGATATAAAAAACGGTCAGCCCATTTCCAAAAGTGGTTTTCTAGAACATTTCCCATCAGTGGACTGTGGGGCATAACACTTTCTTGCTCACCTTCTCTGCTTGAGGGACACTATGTTTGGAGAATGTTCCGGAATTGAAGAAAATGTCATATTTAAACAAGAGTTCTTAAAACACACATGAAATAAATCCATAATTTGTATTCAGAGAACATAATGATCTCTAGTTGCAGCCATCTTCTCACAGGGACAGGATTCATCCCTTTTCATGGCTGAGTAGTATTCCATCACATATATGTATATATATGTGTGTGTGTATATATATCTCACTTTCTCTTTACCTGCTCATCAGCCCATGCTCATGGGCAACTTTATGCCAGTTGCAACAAACACTTGAGTGCAGGCATCTCTGCCACTTATTGATGTCATTTCCTTTGTATCCATACCTCGGAGAGGGAATGTATCAGTCAAACAACAACCACGCAAGAAAAATGCCTTGTATTCGCATGAGTCACGGGAAGCCTGGGTGGAAAAGTTTAGCGCAGTGTAAAGATGAAGGATCCTCCCTCTGCCTGGGCCCCGCTGGGGTCTCAGGTCATGCTCACCATGTCCTGTTACGCCAGCCACTGCCGTCCACCCTTCCAGACCATGGCCGCGCTCAGTCCTTCTTTAAAACGGATGTAAATGAAAGCAAACCGAACGAAAGTCCCAGCTCTCTTCCTGCGGCGGCCCTCAGAGAGCGGCCGGTCCCAGGCTCACAGCCCTCCCGAGACCTGGTTCCACTGCAGGTTCAGGACCGTTATCAGCGCCAGGGACCTGGCGTGCTGTGGGCGGGTGGGGTGTCCCTGCCCCGTTCTCTCGACTCCCGCAGGAGGCTGGGCTGACCCTGAGGACGCAGGACTCCGAGCCCGGCCCCAGGGCTGCCGGGAACCTGGACAGAAAGCTCAGAGCAGGCAGGCAGCTTCAGGCACACTCAGACCCCCTTGTCCACACAGCAGGGATTTTCTTTTTGTGGGCCTGGGAGGGCGATGGGGCCTTCCTAGGGTCCCAAGACTCTGGTGGTTACCATTTGTATTTTACACACACACACACACACACACACACACACACATACACTATATTGTACTTATTGGATATATGTACACTTACTATATATATATTATATACCCTATATATAACATATATACTATACAATATGTACAAAGTAGAGTCTATCTTATTAATGTATTTTGTATATAATAAAATATCAAATATTTACATATTTATATATTCTGTGTGTTTGCATGTGTATATATTATAGTACATAATACATACAGTATAAAGTACATTCAATATATAAGATATTGTTCTTTCATATATTATGAAATACTTGCATATTTGATCTATGATACCATATTCCACACATGAGCACATAGAGTTGCACACACACACGTGTGTGTGATGCTTGCACACAGATGGAGCTGGCACCACAGGAGGCCGGCTCTGGACTCCTCACAGGTGACAAAAGCTGTGGAGCTCAAGTCTGCTGTGAAAAGGGCCCAGTGTGTGTGTGCACCCCGTGCACCCCTCCTGAACACGAGGATCCACCTCTGTATCACACACCATACTGAATACGGTGTCTACCTTTCGTCTCCTTTGTAGGTTTCAGCACAGAACCCACGATGCAGCCAAGTTAAGTTTGGGTTTTTGGAACTTCCTGAGACTTTTTAAAAAATATGTTCAATCCAGAATTGGCTGAATCCATGGACGCAAAACTCATAGAAGATCAACTACATATCTTTTCTGTCTGTCTGTCTGTCTGTGTGTCTATCTATCTATCCATCATCTATCTCGTGATGGCGCTGATTGGTAAAGTTCTAACCACTAGTCTCTTTAGTTTTCCAAAGCTTGGGCCTAGTCACTCCCCTTGCTGTTCTATAATGACCTGGAGCCGAGGCTGCTGCCATATTTCCGGTTTTACGGATGGGATAAAGGAAGTGAGCCTGGGGTGGGGCACGGCTCTGGGCCAGCACATCTGGCCTCACTTTCTCCATCTTTACAAGACAGTTCTTGCTTTCAGTTCTCACTCTGTCCTCTTCTCTTCTTCACATTTGACAGTCCTGTCTCAAGACCAAATATCTGTAATTTTGGCTTGACGAAGGGCCCTGAGACTTGCAGTTCAAACACGCAGAGTCAGATGTGGCTTTGCCCAAATGAAGACACGATGGCCTTGACTCAGCCCAGCACACGCTGACTGTGGTGCTGGAAGGAAGAAGCTCAGGGGCTCAGACGGGGGAGGGAGGAGGAACAGGACCTCAAGGCAAGGGGCTGACAGATGCTTCATTGATTTGGAGAAAAAAATTAGAATTCATATTACAGATCCTGGAAAAGGGGAAACTTACAGACAGAGGCAGTGGCACCTTGCAGCCCAGAAACCCCTCTCTTAATATGGAGTTGAAATGGCTGCTCGTTGCCTCTCTGCCCATTTGTATCCGTGGTCTGTGTGCTTGGCAACCCAGCTATGACTGACTGTGGCTTGACTGAGGCCTTCAGAGGAATTCTTCTTTTGTGCCCATAAAGGCCATCCACATATCTGTGGTCTCAGAATCTTCCTGTGATTAAATACTCTGCTGGGTTTCAAGCTTGTACCTTAATGAGGGCCCGTTCATTAGTTTCCACATGTCTGCTATTGTGATCAACCCAAAACGAAGGTGAGACTGAAACCAAAGACATTCTAGGTGCTAATAGGCAATGCTGAGGTAGAGGTCCATATACATATCTATAGAGATATTTGTCTCTGTTTTCGTTAGTGTCACAAAATACCTGAGACTGGGTGATTTATGAAGAAGAGAAGTTTAGCTGGGCATGACGATAGACACCTGTGATCCCAGCTCTCTAGGAAGCTGAGGCAGGAGGATCTCAAGTTCAAGCCCAGCTTTGAGCAATTTGGCAACTTAGTGAGACCTTGTCTCAAAATAAAAGATGAAAAGTTTCTGAGGACATAGTTCAGTGCAAAGGTCCTGGGTTCAATGATCAGTGATGGAAAAAAAATAGAAGTTTATTTGGGTCACAGCTGTAGAGGTTGGGAAGCCTCAGATATGGTGGCACCCTAGGGGGTGCTGCTGAGGTAGCCTGCCCGGGCAGAGGGTGTCACACTGCGGGACAGAGTGAAGTGCCAGGGCCTCTCCTCTTCCTACACAGCTGTCACGTCATCACTGGGCCCCTCTCATGCCTCAGCCAGCCTGGTCCCCTTCCAACAGTCCCCCATGCGACGGGTGACCACCGTCAGTAGATGACTTGGAGGACTTGGATTCAATGCATGAACTTTGGGGAGACTTGTTCAGACCATGGTCGTACTGAAGGAGGAGTTTAGCCCTTGCTTCTGGATGTTATTTTATGGTGACTGTGTGGGACAATGCGACACGGGAGGTGGAGCTTGAGTGTTCTCTCTTGGAAGCCGGTGGCACTCTCTACTCTTAGCAGTCCTCACCTCCCTCCTCTCCGGCTCTCTTAGTTGACAAGGGAGCAGCAACTCTCCTTGAATAATTCATTCAAAAATTCAAACAAGGACTTCACACCTCCCGTGTGCCAGATTTTACGCCAGGCATTTGGGTGGTAGCCATGGAGATGGCAGGGGCCTTCCTTCCGAGGGGCTGGCAGGCGAGAGAGGGTGCCCAGCTTACCCAGCAGTGCAGCAGGACCCGGCAGCTCTGTGAAAAGTCCACCTGGAAGCCGTTCACAGTCAGGAGCACAGGTGCTGTTTGGAGTAGATTCGGGGCAGGACACAGCCAAGGAGCCCCTTCCAGTGAATGTGAGACACCAAGGCCGCGCCTGGCTGTCCCCTTGCAGAGAGGAGCCTCTGATTCACAGCACCCAGAAGTGGGAGTCAGGGTGAAGTGACCTGGGCTGGGGAGGTGGTGAGGACAACCTTGCACCTAGGACCTCAGGACCCGGAAGGTGTGGGTTTTACGCAGCCCTGTCACAGTCCAGAAAGAAGCAAAAATCACATCTTTGATAGGAATACCTCTTGGTTTTTAAATATCACCAAAAGATTTGATATAAACACTGAACAAAATAACAACCCCCATCCAAAAGACTGCAGGCCCTTCCCCCGACTCCTCAAATGCCACTTGTCCACCTGGACGGTAACCGGTGGCAAAAGTCCACCTGCACGGCTTTTGGTCAGCTCTTCCCTGACCTCTCCTGGGAACGTGCGACCTTAAAAGACATTCCCCCAATATTTAAGCTCCAGGAAAAAGGGTCCCCTCCCTCCCATGTGGCTGGGTTTATTTTTAAAGCAAAGCTCCCTTGTCTGCCTTCGACTGGATGGGTGGAGAAAATAATTAGAATTGATTTCTCCGCACCCACTCAGGAACAGAATGGGAGACGACATTAGTCTCTATACACAAGAGAAGAGAGCGGGGAAAGAAAGAAAGAAACTTCCTTCCAATCCTGTCTAATTCCACGGGTCGTCTTCTCCCTTCTTGGACTGTTTCAGTGGCGTCTATTGATTACAACATTGGTTTGAAGAGACACTAATTGTAACCTGCTCACAATGCTTGTAATTATGCGTATTACGTTTTGATTCATTTCCATATGTCAACACCACTACTAGATGGGGGGGTGGGTGGCTGAGAACCGCTTTTATAATCGGTTATTGTCTATGAGGGAAAAAAAATCTCTCCAGAACATGAGTGAAGTGTTCTTTGTTGAAATTGGAAATAAGATTATACATAAAAGTCGTCCTCTGACATCCAGAAAATGGACAGTTTAAAATAAATTGCTGCTGCTGATCAACAAGATTGCTAGCTCCCCTTTTTCCTTTTACACTAATGAGGGAAATACTTTCCAAGTCTCTAATAGCAATATGTTCAAGGGTGTCATTTCAATAGCTTTCTTCTTAATAAAAGATGACCCCAATATTCCCCTCTTAGCTGAGGACATTGTCCTGTCTCGACGTATTTGTGATTTGAGGCTCCTTGTAGAAAAGAAAAGAGAGACAGGAAAGGCGGGGCACAGCAGGAAGAGAGTGACAATGTGTCCTAAGCTCACACAGAATGGCATATCGGGGCGAAAAGCTGAATCAGAAGCCTTCTGGTCCACGGAGAGATGACTCGGAGTCAAATAATAAACAAATAACCCGAGCCACACAAGAGCCTCCACGGGTGGGTGCACAGGCCTCGCTTCCTCATCGTCAGCATCTCTCACGCTGGAGACCGAAGGGTTTCCACCTGTCAGTCGAGGTCCCCCCACGGAGGCCTGAGTGGCTTGTTGCCTGTGGCTCTGGACACTGGAAGATACCAAAGATGTGCTCAGGATCGCAGGCGGAAGGCTTCAGCGGTTGGAGGCACCAGCGCTTCGAAGCAGAAACAGCCAAGAGCTTGGGCAGAGGTAGAAAAGGAGGGAAAGGGCCAGAGTCTGCAACATCCCCTGGTTGTGTCCCCAGGGTGTTACGTACAGCTTGAAACAGGCCCCGTAACTATAGAAGCTGACTGCATTTAGAGGCAGGACCTTGGAAGACGTGATCAAATTAATCGCGGTCTCCTGGTTGGACTCTGAGCTACTCTGACCTCTGTTCTTCCAAGGGATTGGGATGTGTGGGGTCCCTGGGGCCTTAGCCAGAGGAGGACATAGGGTGAGTGGGGACTTCTGCATGCCCAGCAGGAACCTGCAACACCTTGATATTGAACTTTCAGCCAACAGAACAGCATGGCAGCACACTCTGACTGTTCAAGCCACCTTCTCCAAGGGATTTTGCTTTAGCAGCTGTGTGTCTTGTGACGTGGTGGCTCCATCCGTACATGGAGAATATGGAGCCACAGAGCTGAGGGCAGGAATCGGGTCTCCCAGGCACCAAGGCGCAGCCTCCAATTAAGAGGGTGACCTCTGGGCCACTGCTGGTCAATGTGTTCAATGACCATAGTAACAGGAACTAAGGTCCACCGGATCTTCTGTGTCTGCCTGGTACCTGTGTGGGGGATGGTCTTCCGCCCCTCCACCAGGGAAGTAGATCCTCTTCTTCCTACTGAAGAGGGGAAATCACACATGGCCGACCAGGATTTGAACTCACTTTGGCTTATGCTGGCTGCCAGGGGCTTTGGTGTGAAAACCACTCAGATCTTCCTCACTTGTCTTCTGAGAAGACACCAGGGGTAAAATCAAGTGGCTTCTTCCTCTCTCCTCTTTCTCTCACACACAAGGGTGAGATTGGCTGGTGATCCTTTGACCTCCAAGCAACCTCGTGGCAATCAAACATTTCTACCCAGCCAGGGACTTAGGATCCAGTCCTGACCACAGATTAATTTTCAGTGTGCAATATTCTGGAGAATTTCGCATCTTGCACAGCTTGGCAGCACAGTGCACATCTGTGATGTGCTTTATGCTCCTTGGGGCCATAACCTGGGCTCCTCATGTCTTCACCCCTTGTCTTGTCACTGTGTGTGGGGGGGCCTCTGGGTGCTTCCCCCTGAGTCAGCTGCCTCTGCTATGGAGCCAGCGGAGGATGCATGAGAGCAGGCTGTGTTTTCACAAAGCACTGGGGTTTGAAGGAAGAGATACCTCCAGAAGTGGTCACCAAGCCTCAAAGCAAAAGATGAAAACACCCACTGGCCACACCTGACCTGAGACGTGGTTTGGCTGCTCTCCTGTGACTCTACCAAGACTCGTGACACTAGTGATGATCGCTGGCCTTTGCCGTCTTGGAGGTCTGTGACCACAGTGTGGAAGCCACACTTGAATGGACCAGTCTGTGGCCGAGACCCCTGTTTTATACAGCAAGGGGCTTCAGCTCTGTCTTAGTCACTTTTCTGTTCCTGGAAAAAGGGAGGGGAGGTTTATTGTGACTCATGGTGCGAAGGGTTCAGTCCCTGATCCACAGGTTCACACGCGCAGGGTCAGCATGGTGGGAGGGCCAGGGCAGGAAAACTCTCACATCATGGCCACCAGGAAGCAGCCAAGGAGGCAGAGACCCACTCAGGTCACCTCTCTGACCTGCGTCTTCTGACCAGGCCCCACCTCCTCACAGCATATTCAGCAAGAAAGTATATCTTGTAGTGTCCCATATGTCACCCTCCAAACACATGGGGCTTTGAGGGACACCCTACCTCTAAACTGCAATGGATCAGAGACTTCAAGCAACATGTGGAAAGTTCTACAGGAGCAGGTGGAGCCAAGGTAGGATTTGAACACAGGGCTGTGGGTCCCAAACCGTGTTCCTGCCTGGCTTGTCCAGGACTCGTGTTCAAACCCCATCTGGACAAGGTGGTTCCTGCCTGTCTTTTATGTGCAGTCAGCCTTGATTTCCTCACCAGCTCCCCACGCACCTGGGCTGATCCTGGGACCTGATTTTGCTGCCTCTCCCCGTGGGTCACGATGTGGGTAGGACGACCCTGGTCTGTGGGATCCTTGTCACTTCCAGATTAGGGTGAGGACTTTGGCAGCAGTTCTGTTCACTGTTTTGCTTTTTGCTTTCCACTTTTTTCTCCTTTGCATCATCTCCCTGTCTTTCTCAAGGTGTTTTCCTTCTTGCTTCCCTTTGCCAGGAGTGTTGGTGGGATGGGCATTGATCTGAGTGCACCAATGTCATGGGTTGGTGAGGCTGTGTCCCCCAGGGGTCCAGGTGCCAGGAGTTTGGTCCCACTGTGGTGCTGATGAGGTGGTGCAACTATTAGATGCGGGAGCTGGTGGAGCATGACCCAGGGGAAGAAACGGCTGCTGCGTCAGGGGATGAGGTTAGTTCCCTGGAGGGTGGGCTGGGTAAAGCGAGCCTAGCACTCTTTTCTTACCACACTCAAACATACGACCACCCTGTGCTCTCATCTATGACCCTCCAGGGTCCATGTGTCAGAGGTGGGACTTTGGGAGACAGACTGAACCACGAGAGCTTGAATGTCATCTGTGGACTGATCCATTGCTGAGATTAGAATCTGATGGCATTATTGGGAGGTGATAGAAATTCAGGAGGTGGGGCCCAGAGGCAGGGGGGACATGGGCTGTGACCTTGGGGGCCACAGCTTTTCTTCTGTTTCTTATTCTCTCTGACTGCCTGGCACCACAAGGTGAGCCACCTTTCTCTGCCATATTCTTCTGCAGTGGTGTTTGTGCCGTGGAACGAAAATAAAAACAGTAAGTCAAAATAAACACTTCTAAGCTGTTTTTCTTAGCTCTTTGGTCACAGCACTGGAAAGCTGACTGGCACCCTTTTGGACTTCCAGGACTGTGAGCTAAATAAGTCAACCTTCTTTATAAAGTGTCCGTCCTCTGGCATTTTGTTACGGCAACAGAAAATAGATGAAGACACTCGGTCTCTACCACCCCAGGCAATAATGAGGAGGAAGCGTGGACCTGCCTACACTGGGCAACACACACCCAGGCCCCATCTGTCTCAGTCCCTGGCTCCCTCTGCCCTCCTTGGGTCCTGGCTCATCCTCAATGCCCAGACTACAGTAGCTACACTCCTATGATTTTCAGTCCCTCCACGTGCCAGGCCCAGGGGAAATACTGGAGATCTAGCACTGAGCAGGAAAGATAGCAATTGGTGCCTTCTTGTCATGGACTCAAGGGAAAGGAGGGAATGAGGGTCGGAAGGGAGAAAAGGAAAGGGCGGTGTGCTAGTTACTTTCCTCACTGAGACAAAATGCCTGGCACCCACAGTGTAAAGGTGGAGGGGTTTATTTTGGCTTATGTTTCAATCCCTGGGCAGCTGGTTCCAAGGCAGAAGCAGCATCGCAAAAGTACCTGGTGGAAGAAAACTCCTTACGGCGAACAGAGAGCAGAGAGAGAAGGGAGAAGGTAGGGACATGAGCACACCCTTCCAGTTCTCGCCCCCAGCGGCAGATCAGCTTCCGGTAAACCCCAAGTCCCCTGCTGTGCACAGCGCCCCCTCAAGGTGACCACCTTTCAGGCACACGAGTCATTAGGGAACATTGTAGATCTCAACCATAACTCTGGGAAAGAAAGGTTTGAAGAGGAAGAAGACATAAGAGGGAAGGAGAAGGAGGGAGACTCATGCTTAGAAATGTTACACGGCTTCTGAAATCCATGAGATTCCAGAGATCAATCGCCCATTCATTCTTCGGCAGTTTTTCTCTGCTATTACTTTATTGTACTAGTTTTTCTTACAAGGCTGAGTAGCAAGTGATGTGTTTAATGAATTTCTAAAGTGAGAGGTTCGGTGGCTTGAAAAGGCAGGACCTATGCCCTGGTCCAAGTTGTCCATTTTACTGATAGGGAAAATGAAGCCCAGAGAGGGTGAGTGAGCCGCCCACGGCCACCAAGGAGGAGATGCAGGGTTCTCAGTTCAGGGGGTGAGAGGAGCAGGGGATGGCATCTTGAGGAAGTGGTTAGGGAAGTCCTCTCTCTGAAGGTGCCCGGACGGAGTCCAGAAAACAGACAAGGAGGGCGGGAGCCTTAGCGTCTCTCCAGTGTGTTCCAGGCAGAGAAAAACGAACACCAAAAACAACCACCTGAAGTAGTGGGTGCATGGACCAGGAGAAGACAGCCAGGAAGCCTCGGGGCTGCAAGGGAATGAGCGAGGGGCAGCGCCATGGGAGGTGAGGAGACCTGGCTGTAGGGAAGGGAAGCAATGGCCACGTTCCACAGCCAGGACTAGAAGCTCGGGCTCTGAGTCCCCAACAGGGCACTCGGGGCAATGGTCGGATATGTTGAATGGAAAAGAAAAGGAGCAAGAAACAGAGGCAAGAGAAGAGAAAAGAGAGAGGGAGGGGACAAGGGAACGAAGACGGATGAGGGGATAATGGCGGTATGGATGGTTGATAGGTGGATGGGCCGATGGCAGATGCCTGGATGGATGGGAAGTAGGTGGATAATGGACACAGAGTGGGTGAGTGGGTGAGTGGGTGAGTGGGCGGGTGAACAGAGGGCAGATGGGTGGATTGATAGATGAAAGGAAGAAAAGAGGAAGGAAGGAGAGGAGGAGAGAAGGAAGGACTCTATGTATTTAACCTCCATGATTTTTGACCACTTCCGGCCGCCGTAGTGTCAGGGACTGCAGCCGCCCGGCCCACCCCTTTCTGCACCCCGTCTCCCCACACTCCTCCTCACCGCTGGGGTCACTGAGCCCTCCCACGAGAGGTAATTCTGTCCTCTAATTACAGCATTTGTGGACGGAGGAGAGCGGCTCATTCGTCAGAAATAAATCAATCCCAGCTAAAAGGCCACCCTCTTTGTTTCTGTAATCATGCTCTTTAGGAAATTGGGTGCCACTCCCTCCGCTGACGGCCACCCCATCCGTCATCGCGGCCTGAGCCACCCTGCATTATGTTGCCAAATATAATGTAGCGGAATCGGGATGATAGGTCGTACTGGAGACTGGCAGAGAGATGGATTTTAGCAGCGATCGCGCTTCCAGAAATACAGAAAGCCACTGAGTTCTCATCAGCAGAGATGGGTTGAGAAAGCTGAACAGTCCAGGCGCCCAAGACTGGGAGGGTCACTGCCAAAAGAAAGGGACGGGAAGAAAATATTCTATTCACAGAGACACCCAATAGTCGTGCGAAACCTTTGTTATTCCCACTTATGGAAAGGAAACAGAGGCTCAGAGAGGTTATGCGGCTTCTCCAAGGCCACACAGCCACTGAGCAGCAGAGTCAGGATTCGAGTTGGATCTGCACACGCTGGAACCAGGTTCTCTGAGGATGGATAGAATCAGCTTCTGGTTTAGCTGTGAATATCATCCTTGACTCTGAAATTCTTCTGGAGCACGGTGCTGCACAGGTAACTTGCCTGTAAGCTTGCCCAGGAGAGGCGACCTCGTGTTTCTGCTGCTCGAAGGCCTGAGCTGTGTGGCTTGGAGGGAGGGCCAGTGGCCTGCACTTACCCGCGGCAGGTGAGTCTGCAGGAGCTGAGCAAGACTTGACTTTGGGCTGAGGTCAGAGCTTGAGGTGAGCAGGTTCTACCCTAGAAGGGACCCACTTAGGATGGAACTCGGGAAGGTGGCATTGGCCGTCGATCTCAGGGCTCTGCTACTCCTTCCGGCCCCAGCTGTCCTCTTCCGGTTGGCTTCTTCCGCAGGGTCATGGGTCTCCTGGGTGACCTGAATACCCACTCTGCCCAGGGCTGTGGTGGGAAAGCTACACTGCAGCGAGCTGTTTGTATCACTGAAAACTCTAAAAGTCCACCATCCTGCCTAGGGGTATCAGGCCAGGCATCTGCCCTCCAGGGCCACAGGCCTGATGCTCACAGACAAGTGTAGTTTAATGCTCTGTAAGCTCTCAGACATCACCTACAAAATGCAGCCTCAAACTCAGCGGGCACAGACGACAAGCAGCTCTGGTCACTGCTAGGATGCAAAGTGACCAACCACAGATGTAAGAAAAAGGTGAGAGTTCCTAATAGAGAGGGGAAATTCAGGTTGGGTTTTGAGATATGCCTAAGAGCTCAGTGACAGGCAAACCTACTAGAGGTAAAAGCCTTCCTAGAAAAGAAGTTAATAGGAAGAAAAGCAGAGAGTAGTGGGGAATAATGTAATTTAGGAAGTAGATGCTCTCTAGTTTATAAAGGTGATAGAGGAGGAATAAGAGATATGTTAGAAAGGCTCCGAAAGAGAGTCCAAGTTCCTTTGCTAAAAACACTCTACTTCACCAATTTGAAGTTAATTGATTAGGACATGCTGATCTTAATGATTATCTCTCTCTCTTCCTCCCTCCCTTCTTTCAAATGAAAAGAGACGGACTCTATTTTGAAGGACATAAAAATGTCCTGGGGCACTTGTGGAAAGGCAGGTCCTTGAGCCCTGGCTGTTCTCAGCCACATCAGGGAAATCCCACTCCCTGCAGACTTTGAGCAAGGGCCTGGGAGAGAGGAAATGTTCTTTATGTGGAAGCCGCCACCCCAGGGATTCCACAACGTTCACAGACATTAACCAAAAGACAAGCAACTGTTTCAAGTCTGTGGGAGGCAGGAGAGGGGTGGAGCTGGGGGCTCTCGATTTCACAGCAAGAACCTTGCAAAATCCCAATGGTTTCCTTTGCTGCGGAGCCTCCCACCCTGCAACATCTTATTAAAAAAAGATCATCAGGGCCCTCGAAATTGATCATAAACTATTTCTGTCAATGTCACACGCGAGCGTGTCGGGGGAGGTTAGGAGCCACAGCTGCTACATTGAAAGGCTTTGGGGTTTGAGAACAAACAAATAATAAATAAATGAATATGTAATACAATGGAGAGAGAGGGGGAGAAATTTCCCTTTGAGTTGGGAAAAAAGAAATCCTAGAAGGAGGAGAAATGATGTATCCGTGTTTCAAGAGCTCAATGTCAAACTCGCAGGGCGTGCTCAGTAGGAGATGAATGAATGAATGAATAAATAGATAAATGGAGTGTTTCTAGGACAGTCCCAAGGCAGCAATACCTAGGAGGGAGGCTTGGAAAGAACCCTATTTTTGGCTCCTTGTGTGGATTTCAGCAGCGGGGGTTACCACTCCAGGTAGTCTGAACTCTCCCGAACAGCTGACCACTCATGGAGGAGAGAAAAGGGCCAGGAAATAAGAAAACAGATTCAAATAAGAGACTTCCTGTGGGCGCAGCAGGAAAACCTGGGCAAGCCTTCATTCACGTCCAGGTAGGGCAAGTCGGCCCCCAGAGACAGGTGCTCAGCCAAGGCTACATGGTGCTGGCGCTGGGATGGGGCTGGAACGCAGGTCCCCAGATGCCTAATGCAGTGGGTCATTTTCTGCTTCATGCAACATGGATCAGTGCTGCACATGGTTCCGGATCAGGTGTCAAGGACTCTGGGTCCAGGGCAGCTGACAGCAGGCAGAACAACTCGCGCCATTGAAGGTGAGCTAGGATGTTTGCATAGCCTGCTCTTGAACTCTCTGATGGCTGAAAAACACAGAGCAAAGGCCCTGAACAGTGAGCAGAGTGGGCCTAAGAGGACGTTTGCACCTGCAGCCCCGGCTGTGTGCCAGGCTCTGGGGCCAGTGCCGGGGGAGATCAGACTGGTCCCACTTCTGTTCTTTCCTAGCCCTCCTTCAACAGTGTGACTCTGCCTGTTTCTTCTTTTTTTTTTTGGAACAGAGTCTCGCTTTGTAGTTCAGGCTGGTCCTGAGCTCAGCCCCAACCTCACATCACAGCAATCCTCCTGCCTCTGCCTCCCGAGTGCTGGGATTACAGGCGTGAGCCACCATGCCCAGCACTGTGGTATGTGGTACTGGCTGCTGGGCATGACTCTCCACACCCAGTATTGTATGTGGTTACCGAGGATCGAACCTGGGCCTTTGTGCTTGCAAGACAGGTGCCAGAACCACTGAGCTAGATCTCTGGCCCTCTGCCTGCTTCTTATCACTGCAAAGGCTCATGGGTTTTCCGGGTCCCTCTCACATGCATATCCAACCTTACATGTCTGGTCCACCTCTGATCTGTGTGTGTCTCATGCCAAATTTGAGTGTCTGTTGTGCCAAGGATTCTCAGCATGAGGCAGGAATGTGGATATGGGAGTCTCTCTCTCTGTCTCTGACCCTCTCTTTCTCTCTCATGAGCTTCCTAGCAGCTCCTTCCTTTAGTCACAATTCTCAGGTCAGCAGAGCTTTTTCTGCTCCAGGGACCATCTCACCATGGGGCAGTCAGGATGGAGAGGACTACAGAGCTCACACAGTCGCCCAGCATTTCCTAACGCAGAGTTTTCATCATTAACCAAGTATTGTCCTTGCTAAGTTAAACTTGCAGAACTCAGGCTGGGAGATCAGAGCTTCCTCCCTCCTTTCCAGAGAGGGCTGCAGAGGATCTACCACTGGGGAAAACTGGGCCTTGGGGCAACAGAGTGACTGCTTAGTGTCCCATATGGAAAGAGGGACGGAGCCGGAAGTCAGCCTCTGCCTGTCTGAGTCCAAGCTGAGCTCCCCAGGCCTGGGTCGAGCTCTGCAGCAGGGCCCCAGGGTGGGTGGGCAGTGGCCCACACCAAGGATCCATAGCCTGGTGTGGAGTCACAGAGGCAGAGGTCACAAGGAGCCCTTGCAGAGCTCTTCCCGCAGCAGCCTCTGGTCCCCCACAGTGCCGTTTCCAAACTTCCAGTCATCCAGGTACCTTCAGTGCCCTCACTTCGAGAACGAAAGGATTTTCTCATCTGTGGGAATTTCTGCTCCTTCTCTTTGACAAGGGCTCCTATCCTCCCCTGTCCTACGCCGAGTGTGAAACCTCCCCTCCCCCACCTCAGGCCACAGTCCCACCTGTGCGCCAAAGGCTGGTCATTCCTCTCTGTAGTTCTTGGAGAAATGGCACCTTCTGCCACTTGACCTTCATGGCTGCTTAGGCTCTCCACCCACCTCTCCTCCTCTGACCCTCTGGATCCTCTCCGCAGATGCCACTGCCACCCAGCTCAGGGCAGCTTCCTTGTGCTGCCAACTCTCACTGTGCTATATCCCTGTTCTCAGTGTCACCTGAATTCATTATCTTTTTATATGTGTTCATGTGGTCATCCAGGGAATTGTCTCCCTTGCTGCACTGGGGGCATTTTAAGTACAGAGACCAGTATAGCAACTAATACACCGGAGCTCAATAACTGTGTGTTTGGGCTTAGGTAGGTGGGTGGTTGGGTGGGTTATGAAAGGATGGATGGATGACTGGATTGGTGGGTGGGTGGGTAGTTTTATGAGTGGGTGGGTAGGTGGGCGATGTATGGCTGAAGGGATAAATAGTTGGGGGGTGATTGGTTGGTGAGTGAGTGGGGAGATAGATGGTGGGTAAATGGATTAATGGGTAGACGGTAGATGAGTGGACGGGTGGATGGGTAAGTGGATGAATAGACAGGGGGATGGATGCGTAGGTATATGGATTGATGGGTGGATGGATAGGTAGATGTGTAGATGGGTGGACTGTTGGATGGATGGATGGATGGGTAGATGGGTGGACGAATGCATGGCTGAGTGAATCACCTTTAAGGTAGGTGGATGGCTGGCTGGAGGGGTGGATAGACAGTAACTGATGTCGCTTTCCTATACTTTCTGAATGCAAAATAAAGTGGACATTTTGTCCTTTAGAAACAATATAGCAAACAGCCTTGTATGTGTCTTGCATTGGCCCCTGGCACAGAGGCCAGCATTTCACCCATGTCTGTTAGCGCTCTGAGGCATTAAGAGGACGTCCAGGGTGAAGGAGAAGACAGCAAGTTCCTTCTCAGTACAGGAGCCTCATGGCCTCTCCCGCTTCCCCAGCACCAGTCAACCATGGGATGCTGAACTGTTTTTCCCACTTCCTGCTCTCTGCAGAGGGAGGACCTGTTCACACCTTTGCAGGGCTCTCCCTCCCCTGCCTCTTTACTCTGGGTTTGACCGTGTGACTTCCATTGGCCTATGAGACACTAGTGCTTGTTTAGACGAGCTGTAGTCTGCCCACAGAAAGTGAGAGCTAAGTGGAGCAGACCTGGAGCCCAGCAACATCAAGGTCGGCCTAGATCTCCTCCAGTGTCATTCAGATGTGTGAGTGTGAAGCCACCACTTGACCCTTGCCACTGACACTTCTGTGGTTGTTACGCAGTACTGCTGTGGCCTTTTCTGACTGATACACCAACTGTGTAACTGATACTGTGATTTAAGCTTCCTACACCTCAGGGTCCTCACTCATTAAAATAAAGATACTCTTCTATAGTATTATCAGTCCTTAGAGGTATTGTGAGAATTACTATGGTAACAAGTAGAGTTTAGAGCAGAGTGTCACATGTAAGTGTCCAGTGGTTTTGGGTAAGTTAATATCACCGCTATCACTGTCATTCCCAGGGACTCAATCAATTGCTCCTGTGAAGCAGGAGGTGGAGGCAGATGTCAATCATAATCAAAGTCCAATAATACACCAGTTAGGAGATGAGTTTTCTTCACGTTCACAAATAATCTTTGCATTTGCTGACTTCTCAGCTTATGGCTGGCCCTGATCTACAGACTTCATGAGTCTGCATTGTGCTGAATCCTCAGAACTCAGTTGTGAAGCTGATGTGACTGTTAACCCCACCAATCCGGAGGCTGAGGTGCAGAGAGCTCATTTCCCTAAGGAGAAAATGATAGGGGTGGGTTATGATCTACTGGAAACTCCAGACTCCAGACCTCTAAGCCCCAGGCTTCACAGCTAAGGGCTTGCAGAGGCAGAGATTGAAACTCAGAGAGGATGGACACCTGGCCGAAAGCCACGCAGCAAGGAAACAGCCCGCTCAGTTTCCCCGGGACACTGCCAGCGCTGTGAAGTCTCAGAAATGGCTCATGACCCAAGGGAGAATCTCTCTCCGCCTGCCTGATGTCTGAGTGCCCAGAATGTCATCTTGGGTCAACTTTCAAAAAGAACTTCCCTGACATCAGAGAGGCAGCCGTGTGTTCCTGGATGAACGGCTGGAAAATGTGCAAAGGCCCAACTATTTCCCCCACAGAGCTGGGCCGTGTGCAGCTGTGGAGTCCTGTGGAGCTGGCGGCGTGACTCAGCCCCTCCAGGAGGGCAGGCCTGGTTATTTCGGGTGGAGACCGTGAACACACAGGGTGAACTGCGTGTTTATGATTCCCAAAGCCTCCATCCATGTGCCGCCAGACAGCCTCCGTCGCCGCCCTGTCTTCTCTCTAGCTGAGAAGTCAGAAATGTGACTGTGGGGAGTCTTGGAAGGAAGAAAGGCAGAAGAGAGAGGAGGAAAAACCCTCGGATGGATGGAGCACCTACTGTGTGCTGGTCCCTGGCTGAACCTCTTTGCATGCTACAGATTTGTGTTCTCTGAAAGCGACTGGCAGGTAGCTCCGCAGCCCCACAGAGCCAGGCCTGCCCTGGACTTGGTGAGTTAGAAACTTCACTTTACACAGCAGGTAACTTGTGTACACACCAGCTCTTTAAAATGTCTGATCCAAGACCCCATTTTACATAGAGAAACTGAGGCTCGGAGCAGCTATGACCTCTGGGTCCCACCACAAACAACATTTTCGAAGTTCTGTGACTTAAGACTATGCTGGAAGAGGAGTGAGAAATTGGAAACACGTTTTCAGTGGCAGCTGTGCGAGTGTTACGTTGGCCATGAATTTGCTAACGCGTCTCTCTAAGGACTCAGTTTCCCTACCCTTGAATCCAGGGCGAGGAGACATCAAAACACATGCTGTCTGTTGAACTGGAAAATTCTGATTCCAGGATTCTCAGGGCTGGACCTTTCCCATCTCCACAGGAGTCAGACTATATCCTGGTCTCTAATCTCCAACCTCCAGGCGTGGTTCAGCAGCCTGGCCCGACCCCAGTGAACGGAACCAGCCAGCTGCCTCAAACAGCACGCAAAATCGCAGGCAACAGGGCAGAAAACCCAATTATTCTCAGCTGTTACACTGCTTAATTTAATATTTCCAACGAGTTCCTTGAGCCTGCTCCTTCAGAATGAAATGCATATTTGGGCTCTGTCACAAAGCATTACGTTTTGTCAAGGCAATCCATTTGGCTGCGGTAATTTGTAAGTGCACGCCGGCCCCTTGTATGATCTGGGGGCTTTTACAGTGTCTTCCGGGAAGAGAAGCCAGGAGCTGGGCCTCTGCAGTGACAGGCAGGGTGGCGATGGCAGAGTGACAAGGACCTGATGTGGCATCTCTCTTTGAAACTCCGAAGAAAGAGTTTTGAGGAGGAGCCCCCCCACCGCCTGCAAAGTGCAAAGCTGGGGTCTGGGGAGAGCTTTTGTTGGACCTGGATGGTTCTGTTTCTAAATTTCTTCAAAGGATCGCAGAAATCATCCTTCATAGTCATTGAAGGAAAACAATAAGAGGGAGATCATGAAAAATATACCCACAAATTTGACTATAGATAAAGATGAATGTTGTTACAATTTTGTCATTATAAGTTGAGTATCCTTTATCTAAGACATTATTTAGAATCTGGAATTGTGTTTTTATTTTGTAATTATTTGCATTCACCTATAACTATCTACCTATCCATCCATCCATTTGTTTATCTATCTGTCCATCTATCCATCTCTCAAGAGAGCTATCTTGGAGATACAACCCAAGTCTCAACACTGAATCCACTCACATTTCCTGAACACAATGCCTGAAGACACTTTTACACAGTATTTGTGGTGCACCTGTGGCTTCGCTGTGATCCCTGACACGAAGTATGTGGCAGAATTTTTCACTTGTTGCATCATGTTAGTGCTCAGAAAGTTTCATATTTTTGAACACTTTTGAGACTTACATTTTCAGGAATGTTCAACCTGTACATTATTTTGCTGTGGCTCATAATCACACATAGATACACACACACACACACACGCACACACACAGAGATGAGATTTCACTGCCTCTGTTATTTTAAAGTCTGCTTTGAAATAACTTCAAACTCAGAAACATTGCATGAAACTTACAGGGAGTTACCATGTGCTTGCCACTAGTTTTCCTCTGAAATAATATCTTTCATATCATTGATACTTTATCACAACCAGCGAGCTGACATTCTGAGTCTGATTTTGTATCTGTCTTTTCCACGCAATACTTCCTGACTAAGAGTACAGACTATAGGTTCACATTTTAGTGGTTTATTTCTAGTTCTTTCTATCTGTGGGATCTTGGTTTAAAGACTTCCATTTCTCAACCGTCAAAAGGACTGGTAAGTGTAGTAGCCACCTCATGGCAGCTCAGGAAAATTAAATACTATATTGTGCTATGCGTTATCCAGACCAAGTGTTTATTAGAGGATATCAATTATTTAATCTCAACACTTTCTTTTTGTGTTATCCCTTTAAATTCCGCAGGCCTGGGGCGGGGCCCAAAAGCAAGTAGCTGCTGATGGGAAAAGGACTGAGAGGCAGATCTCCTACTTCCTCAGTTCCCTATAACCAACGGAACTCTGTAAATTCTTTTAAAAAATTTAGTTAGGATCGGAGATTTAGCTTAATAGGTTGGTGCAATCCGTAACAGGTTGGTGCAATGCAATCCTTAATAGATTGGTGCAATCACCAATCTTGGAAGTACAAGGGCCTGAGATCAATCCCCAGTGCTACAAAAAAAAAAAAAAAAAAAAAAAAATCTACTTGATATATTTGGATATAATACACAAAATTTAGTTTGGGGAAAAAAAGGGAGAATTCCAGAATTTTTAAAGTGGAAAAATTCCAAGGGTTTTGAAAAGATGTTTCCTAATCTCAAATGTCTGCATTGGATTCCATTTTGTAGAAATCTTATTGTTTACTTAGCTAATCCCTTTTGTTGGACACATAGGTTGTTATTAATTCAACCTTTCTGAGAAGGATATAATTGTGCATCTATTCTTGGATACTTATCCATATATTTCCTTAAAATACATTCTTATAAATAGACTTTTCAGTAAATCCAAGAGGTCTGATTGATCCCAGTGCAGAGAATGTCTCTGCCAGATCCACTCCCCAGAAGGGTCTGTTCACATGCTTTGAGGTTAACTGCCCCATCAGGTGAATCCCCCATAGTTGGGTGTGGTGAGAATTCTTTTACCATTTTCCTGATGGGGAGAAAACTGAAGTTCCAGGAAGCACAGCGGCTTCTCTCCGGTCCTAGCAGCTGGAGTAGTGGTCCCACCTGCTGGAACCAGGTTCTTTCCACGAGGTCTCAGCCCACTTCCTTCCCCATCTCACTCATGCTCACGTAGACAGACTCAATCCACGAGCCAATCTGAAGGGCAGCTTTGAGCAATCTCATGATGCCTCTTTTCCAAGTATGGAAAATGGGAAATACATTAGAGAGCATGTATTTCACAGATATTTAAATCTACGCGAAAGCAAGCTTTTCTTACCTACAGGATTTCTTGTTACTTTCATTTTAATCACCTGTATTATGAGTCCAGAAGAAGAAGATTTGCTGGGTTCTTAGTTATTACCAGGGAGTCTTTCATCAAAAGGCATCTCATGGGCTGCTGTTTCACAGGATTAATCTAAAGAACACTTTACCCAAACAGGAAGGAGCCTTTCCTAACACTTTGCCATCCCAACCGTGAATTCTTACTGGGCAGTTTATAAATATGGCGTATTCTTCAGTCCTTGCAATTATCTTCAAAAGAACAAGTGGTCACAGATGTGTAAATATCGTATCTTTTCTCTGGTATGAGAAAATAAAGATGTAAGTGAGTTATAGAATGTATGTTATATATTGTGAAATAGAAAATACTCAAAGAGAAATGGGGTGAAGGGGGAAAATAATGAGATTATAACAAAAAAAGAAAGGAAACAAAGTTTATGTATGTAGGGGGTGGGGTGGTAGTGTGGGTAGGGCTATGGGAAAAAATGAGAATTAAGTTGTATCATATACTGATACAAATTCTCATTGTTGAATGCAATCATGATGTGTATATGTAATTTACCAATATAGATTTCAATTAAAAAAAAAAGAAATGTTGAAGTAACGAAGTCAGGGTGGGTCTCAGTCAGGGTGCCAGCAGGGGACAAAGGGCACATTCACAGAGAGCTTCAAAGAGTTAAGAATGGCCGCAGAGGGTAAGATCAAGCCCAGGGCTGAGCCTAAGAGGGCGGGGCCCATGGACTCCCACAGGGGTGGGAGGAAGACGCTATTGGGGTGGGTGTTTGGTGGGGGCTGTGGTCTTCCCTGAAGGGATCCAGTCAGCTCTTAGTCCAACAAAGAGGAAGCCAGCATTAGCATCCCACCCGCTCTCCTCACTCCGCAGGAATCTGCCAGGCCTGGACCTGCCTGGAGGCCCCACGGTAGAGTGTGGCCTCTGTGGGCTGAGCAGAGAGCTGCGGGCAATGTGACTGTGGAGAGGAAAGGGAGACCCGCCATGCTGAGAAGCAGCCCGGGCAGGAGAGAGCGGGTGAGTGGTGAAGGAAAGCAGCTGGGCCCCAGGGTCCACCCCCCGAAAGTCAGCCTCCCCTCCCCTCCCCAAACACCACCCAGGACCCAGGCCACGAGGGTCAGACCCTCCTTAGCGGCCCTCATTATCCCATCAGCTTGGGGCTGTCATTAGCCCCCAGCATTGAACAAAGGGCCCTCGCCCAGGCGGCCACATCCACGGGGCTAATTAATTGGATTAATGGCAGAGCAGCCCACACTGGGTCTGGCTCGGATAATTTCAATGAACGCTCAACACCAATCCCCAAAGTCATTGGAATATGGATGAGGCAAATTGAGTTAAAATTGAGGAGATTGCTGCATTCATTAGCCCGCCCACCCTCTGAAGTTGCTGGTTAATATGCAAACTATTAATATGCAAATCAGTGCAAAATGCAAAAAAAAAAAAAAGTGTGAGTCAACCCCTCCTCCCCTTTTTTGGAAACTCAAGGGCAGCTGCTGCCTGGGAAAGGAAGAGGCAAGCTCAGGCGGACACAGGTCCTCGAGGCAGGGAAAGGTCCTGGGAGCTTTCGTGTCAGGAATTAATTAGGCACAACGGCAGGGGCCCCCTGCACACCTTTATCAGGTTGACACACACGTGGGTGAGCCTGCGAGTGGGCAAGGTAGGGGCATCAGATGCCAGGGAAGAGCAGTGTCCTCCTGGGGCAGGTCCCTGACAGTGCAGGAAGCCTGTTTGGGCCTTTACTAACGTGTGTGTGTGTGTGTGTGTGTGTGTGTGTGTGTGTGTGTGTGTGAATATATACTTCACACAGGCATAGAAGCAGTGCACACTCACTAGAGAAAGACTGGAAAACAGGTTGCATAAAAATTTAGTTCTGTAGGGTTAGAAACATCAGAAGCGAACGGGAAGTCACTTTATCTAAAAAGTCACTTCAAAGGAGGTATCTTTTTTTAGCAATGTGTTCACAAGCTAAATATTTTATTCATTTTAAATTAGTTGATTTTTCAGTGACTGTCATATGCACAGTTTAAAATTCTTAAGGGAAAGAGAGAAGGGATGAAAGCAGGGGAGAGAGGGAGGAAAAGAAGGAGGAAAGAAGGAAGGAAGGAAGGAAGGAAGGAGAATCTTAACTTGCCTCTGTCCTTTCTCTGTGACCTGATCACACAATCCCTCTCCCTAGAGGCAGCAAAGCTACAGGCTTTTAAGAACTCCTCCCTTTTGCATTCTGGGTGGCTGAGGCAGGAGGACGGAAACTTCAAACTTAGCATAGGTCCCTTAGCAAAATCCTGTCTCAAAATAAATAATTAAATGGGCTAGAAATATAGCTCAGTGTGAAGGTTCTGGGTTCAATCCTCAGTACTGGAAGGAAAAGAAAAAGACCTCTAAATGCCTTTACTTGTCAAGGTGTGACCAAGCATACAGCTATCCTTCATTTTTCTTTATTCCCTGCAGGATCTTGGACCCCTCTTGCCCCCAAGACCTTCCTTATTTCTATTTACAAGCTGATTCTTTTGTCTGTGGACCCCAGAGGGCTGCTGTGCGGTCTCCAGCGTCTGCCTATAGCTGGGTACTTGGGATGTGTCCTGTTTACTTGGTCATTTCAGCCCACTCAGCAGTGGAAACTGTTGCCCACAGGCCTGTGGAATTCGAAGCAGAGATTCTGCGCCCCCTTCCCCAGATGCTCTGGGCAAAGTCCCGAACCAGTGATAGTACAGGTGCCCCTGGGATCCCCATGGCTACTGTTCTGGAGAACCACCAAAACAAAGTTGTCATCTAGAAGACACAGATGCCTATGTGACCACTGCCACCATCATCGCCTGCTCTATCAGTGGAAAGTGAGGTCACCCTAGGGGTGTAATTCACACGCTCTTCTCAAAAGTGAAGCGCAATGTTTATTTCCACATAGTTCAGCGCTATTTTCTTCCTGTGAACTGTTACTTCTTTTGCCTATTTTTCTATTAAGTTTGTTTTTCTTTCTTATTGATCAGAGCTCTTTAAGGAGGAAGAAATTAGCCTTTTGCCTCTGATATAAAATGCTAATGCTTTTC
The DNA here is from genome assembly GCA_004026965.1 of Petromus typicus. Classification (NCBI taxonomy): domain Eukaryota; kingdom Metazoa; phylum Chordata; class Mammalia; order Rodentia; family Petromuridae; genus Petromus; species Petromus typicus. The sequence continues at coordinate 58,250 of PVIR01002860.1, forward strand.
CCAGTTTTCTGCTTCCCTGGACTGTGGTGCGCTCTGCAGTACGACCTAGTGGCCTATTTTTATTTAAAGCATATAAACATCCCTTTATCTGCTCACCTCCTGGCTCTGCTGGAGTTTAGCTGCTTTCCCTGAACGTCACTTCGGCCAGTGTTTCTTGAAGAAACCCATCCTTCTAAAGCTTTGTGACTCATAGCCAGGGTGTCACTGGATTTCTCTCCTGTAGAGCAAGAATTGAAAATACAGAGAGGCCCACCTGGACACTGGATTATTCTAGATCTTTTGTGACTCTTTAATCCCTTCCCATTTCTTGCTAGTGTGTGAGGAACACTTAATATACAGTTAGGTGTATCCTCATTAGTTGCCTATTTCAGCCAACGTAGCAAGCAAAACCCTTGTACTAGGATATTTTGACTGTGCGAGAGATTATCTGCTTAGCTACCTACCTATTTATCTATCAAATCCATCTCTTGGAATTGCTGTGGTTTCCAGTGCTGAGGATGGAACCCAGGGCCTCTTGCATGTTGTTGGACAGCTCGACCCACCCAACCACACTGTCAGTCAGTACCTACTACAATGCTTGATTTTGTCTTTCTGTGAATCATATTTCACTTTCATGGAAACCCAAATTCTCCCTTAAAATGCTCACGGACCACTGGTTTCCCTGAAGTTTAACCTTGAGATCTAATTGTGCTGACAGCTGGGGCGAGCCCCAGTCTCACTGGTTACCTTAAAAAGGTCACTAGTGGGAGGAGATACGCTCAGGGGGAGAGCAGACCCTGGGGTGGGAGGCCCTCCGCGGCCCTGGAAGGAGCAGAGAACATCAGTCAACCCTGCCAGGGCGGTCGTAAGGGAGGTCAGTTCAGAGGTGCTGGATCAGTGTTACAGACGCTGTGTGCCGGAACGCGGCCCTCAAGTCCCACAGGTACCAGCTCTTCAGACCAGTCACTCATTAAGTTCTTGCCTACAGTGTGAGACCACGCCCACCCTTCTTGGGCCCGCCCCTTGGTCCACCCCGCCCCTTTATACAGGAAGAAGCTCCAGAGAGGAGGCATGTGGAGCAAGACGAGTGTTCAATCCTCTACTTGTTGGGTGGATGAGGAAAAGGATGGCAGAAAAAGTCACCCGGGACCTCTGGTCTGAAATACGCTTTCCCATGTAGGACATTACCAACACTTGATCTTTTTTAAGAAATGAAATTAGCTGTGAGATAAAGACAAATATTTATACTATGTGGAGGATATAAAGAATAACAGTTGGTGTATCCTTGGACTCCATAGCCCAGGGCTGTGGTCTGGGACATTGTCACATGCCCTGGGACATGTCGCATGCCCTGCGTTCTTGTCTCAGGGTGGCCTCTGTCCCGAGCTGAGCTTTCTGTGTGGGGTGGACCTCAGGGCCTGCGTATGCCAGCCAAGCACTTCATCACAGAACTCTGCCCCAGTCCCTCTGAGCATGGTATGTATCAGCCCTCACCTTTCCATATAATTTTACTAAATATATTTGTGAGCTAGGACAACAAGACATTGGGTTTGTGTAGTTTTGAGCTTTCAATGAAAGGAATGATGCTGACATGTTTTAGAGGGGAGCTCCCCCCCTTTCTCTCTCCCTCTCCCCTCTCTCCCTCTCCCTCTCTGTCTCTCTCTTTTTCTCTCAGTACTTCTTTCTCTCAGTACTGGGGACCTTTATATTCCCTTAAATTTTTTCTTTTTAAAATTTGAGATAGACTAAGTTGCTAAGATGTCCGGGCTGGGCTTGAACTTGTGGTTCTCCTGCCTCAGCTTCCCAGAGTGCCCCCTTCCAGGTTGTGAGTTACTTTTCTCTCATTGCAGAGACAAAATACCTGATACCTAAGTTAAAGGAGAAAGGATTTATGTAGCTCACAGTTTGTAGAGGTTCAGTCCACAGTGGACTGGCTTCAGGGCAGAGTAGCACATGGCAGAGGGCTTTGAAGAGGAGAAATAGTCCATGGCTCCCAAAAGGGAATCTTAGCAGTGTCTTTCTGCCCCTTTTATATACCAGGATTAGGGTGGTGGTGCACCAACCAGTGCACTGGTATAGTGGTCACATGCCCTTTGTCCCAGCATCATACACTCTAGATTCAGCCACCTCTGAAAAAGCCACATGTGCCTGAATGAGGACACAGGCCTTGTGGGGACATCTAGACCCAAACCAGACCTGTCAAGTCTGAATCTTCAACCATCGCAAGAGCATTAGGACCCCGTCTATCCTGACACGCACCTACTTGGGGACACCTCTCTGAATGATCACTTTCCCTTTGCCCATCAGTCAGAGATGGGATCTGTGAAGGTCATTATGGGATGTAACCATACAGGATATCCTCAGACTCTTTCCAACATGTGTTAGGTGGGCAAGAGGTGCCCAAGACAGCCAGCCCTCCAAGCAAGGGTGTGAAGGTGACAGGTACCCTGTCTCAAGTCAGCCATGGCTGCTCTGCTCTAGGCGGCCATCCCTTGGCCTTGACCAGACACCCCAACTCCAGGCACCTGTCATGTCTAGTGTTGGAACCTCACTCCAATCTGGGGATAGAGCAGAAATCCCAGACACTGAGAGAAAGAAGGAAGAAATAGAGGGAAGAGAGGAGGAGGTCTTCCCTGAATGTCCTTTGCAGTTATGAGCCACCTCTCTTCCGGCTCTTGTCCACCATGTTCACAATCCGGCTCTTTCCCATCTACCAAATTCTGCTTTTCAATACTGAGGGTCTTCCGGTGGCTCTTAGCACCGTGGGCTCCTTAGACCTAATCTGAGATGCTGCAGAGTCCCCGGACACTAACGAAGGTGTAGGACTCACAGCCATATCTTGCATGGGAAGAGCTTGAGAGTTTCTCATAGAATCAATTCACAGATATTGACCAGACATCTGCTGGACAATAGACTCAGCTCTAGCTTTAGCTCAGAAACTGCTGAGGAGGAACAGAAAAACATGGCGGTTCTGGCGCCATCTTCATTCCACAGAGGAGTGTGAACTGAGGCCCAGAAAGTTTGCAGAACTTGCTCAAATGTTACCTGGGACTAGTATGTGGGAAGGACATTTTATGGGTGGGGCCATTTAATTTCATCCCTGTCCTAAAAGTCCTGCTGTGAGCCCGGAGCTTGCTGCTTCTGTTTTTACACTATGAGGGCAAAAAGCTAAGTGACATCTTCCCAATCACACAGGTCCTTAGCGGCAGAGAGGGTTCTGTTGTCTGGAAGGCAAGAGACTTAGCCATCAGAGCCCAAGGTGAGACAAAAGTGCTGCCCTGCATTAGGAGCCTCGTGATCAGGGGGCAGGGCCTAGCCAAACCCAGGGGCAAGTCAGAGCCCTAGAAAATAAGTGCTGTACCCATAGGGGGCTCTCAGCGCTCACCTGAACTCCCAGGCTCCTCTGCTCCCACGGGAATAAAGTAGCGTGTTCATTAAACCTGACCTGAGTGCTGCTGTTGTTCCATTTCATGGGTGAGGAAGCAGAAGAAATGAATAGCTCAGGCCACCAGCCACGGGGGCTGTGTCCCAGATGAGCTGGCTCTGTCACCCCATTGGAGCCCGCATGGTGGTTCAGAGGGGTCCAGGTGAATCTCCATGAGAGGCAGTTCTGGGCAACTGGTGAGAGGCACCAGGTACACCTGGTGCTTGGTACAACCTCAAGTTCCACATCAGGAGACTTGGGCTGAGTCGTACTGGTGCTGAGTCCACAGAGGTCTGGACCGGCTCACACCTGGATGACATCTTGGTCCCCATCAATCTCTTCTTCTCTGTATTAAGCAGATGAGAGGTACTGGGTGTTGGAGGCAGCTCTGTCACTCCCGCCTGTTGGTGTGGTCGCTTCTGACTGAGCTGAGCTGCAGATCTCCCACCAGTGCAGGGGCCTCAATATCCTCAGGCTGATGGAACTGTGGCACAGACAAGAGGCTGCCTAGAGTAACCTCAGCAGCTGCAAGCAGGACGAGTGTCCACTTCCGGCCTGGGGGCCAGGCCAGGCCCAGGCAGCAAGATGGGGGCTGGCCTCTCTGAAGCCCCTGCTCCACGGCAGGGACTGTGCCACGAGGCCCTTCGATCTCGCATCCTCTCAAAACAAGCCACTTGGGGAGAGTGTGGTTCACTCAATTTTCCACTTGGTAGACCAGGTACTCAGCAGATGTTTAATCTGTGCCCTGAAGCAGGGAGAGCCCAAAGGAGTCAGTGAGGAGCAGAAACATGAAAGTTCCTGCCCTCGAGGGGCTCCCAATCTAGTGTGGGCCCAGACACTGCTGGCCAAGGGCACCACATGCAATTTTGTGACAGGGAAATGTGAAGGAACGTGTCCTCCAGCTCCCCAGGAATAATTACAGTTCTGAGCCCTGTTCCACAGATGTTCTTAAACACGAGCAGCGGGCCTGGGGATGAAGCCCACTCTCCTAGGGCAGGGTAGCAGATCTCCACCCAAACCTTCTCCCCTCAGACCCCACACTCCTCCCTTAGCTGCAGAGACACTGGCAGGGGCTCCCTGGGGGGCAGAAACTTCTTCCTCCCCTTCACTACCAGGGTGTGTGCCCTCCTGTGCAAGCGTACCCACTGCATGCCTGTGTCCCCTCCCACCTCAGCACACATACGGTGCCTAGCAGGGAACAGGAGGTCGGAATTCATGGAGGATGGATGGAAGGATGTCCAGCTGTCCTTCCATCTGGGTAGGCAATGGTTGGACAGAAGGATAGTGGAATGAGTGGTTGGATTGATTAATAGATAATCAGGCCAATAGATTGATCGATGGTGCATTGAATGGATGGATAGATTGATGTCTGGGTGGCTGCTATGTTTTCACTTGTTTGCTTGTCTATTCCAGCCTTACAAATCAGTGGATTTCTCTTCAACTATTTTAAGGAAGTCTATTTATTTATTTGTTTATTTTAGTACCAGGGACTGAATTTAGGACTTTGCATTTGCCAGGCAGGTGTGGTCTGAGGAACTTTATAATGGGCTGAAAATAGTAGCTTAAGCCCTGAGATCCGTTAACTTTGAACTGCCTTCCATCCATATCCTCTCCTCCCTGTTCTCTGCTTAAGAAAGTTACTTTGGGTATGTGCGCATGTGTGTGTGTGTGTGTATGTGTACTTGTGTGTATGCAGAACACATTATCTTTGTGTATGCCTGTACATATACATGTTTCTGCACATCGATATGTATATTTCTGTGTCAGTATATGCAAGACCACATATGCATGTGTTTTGTGTATTATACATGCCGATGTGTGTCTGTGCATGCATGAGGGTACACGTGTGTATGTTCTGTGTATATGTCTCCATGCACATTCCTATGTGTGTGCATAGGTGTGTCTGTGTTAATCAGACACCAGAAATGTCTGGTTCACACAGATGAGGGGTTACTCATTCATGGCTCTAGTCCACAGTCAGGCAGACCCATTGCTTTGGGGCTCTGGTGGGGACATGGCTGGCTGTGTGGATCTCCAGGTGGGACAGGCTGTTCATCTCATGGCCATCAAGCAAAAGGCACAGGGGGGTCAGGGTCCTAATATTCTCTTCGAGGTCATGAGCTCAGTGACCTAATGACAGTCACCAGGCCCTGCCTCTTGGAGGCCCCAACTCCTAGCAGCACCACCTTGGGAACTAAGCCTTCAACACACGGGCCTCAGAGACATCCAGCTATAGCAGCGCACCCGCAAGAGTCTCTATGCGTGTCTCTGTGCGTATGTACCCGTATAAATGTATCTGTGTGTGAAAGGTATTGTGACACACAAGGATTGCTGGTGGTGGCCCTTGCTATGAGGCTGTGTTGACTCATCCCCTGTGGCCTCCCAGCTGTCATCTAGAAAGAGAAGGTCAGACCGTCTACATGCTCCGCCACACCCGTGGCTCTGAGCTTCCCCAGAGACACCCTGGGCCCACTCAGCTTCTTGGTCTCCCTGTCTCAGGTGTTGCAACCAGAAGTCTTACCCCTGGGCCCCTGGCATGGGGACACCCTGGTGCTGTAACTTCCTTTCCAGAAGTCAGCTCCTAGTGGCTGCTGCTCCCTGCCTGGTGCTGGCAAGCAGACCGCTCCACCCCTGGCACCAACAGAGCTGCTGCACCTTCTGCTCCAGGCCAGTTCTGTCCTCAGGGGAGGAGGCTGGGGCTGAGCTGAAAAAAATCTTCCATTCCAACTGCTAGCGGTGTTAGAGTCACTGTCACCCAGCCCTAGAGAGGCCTGGGGCACCTGAGAATGAGTCTGTGGAGATGAAGACCCTTTCCTCTGCATGGGGACAGCAACAGACACAATGCACAGTACACATTTGGCCTATAGCACGTGCTCAATAAATACCATTAAGTACACCATTGGTTGAAATTTAAATTGCGTTCTTGTTTTACTCCTCCCAAAGGGGCAGGGGGTGCCTGAACAAAATCTGACATTTGATTCACTTATTAGAAGATGAAAGTTGAAACCAATTCATTGCACTCAGCTACTGGGGTTCCTCTTAAACACAAGTACGAATGAATGTGGGGCGGACCCTTTGGCTCTACTGTTCTCCGTTTTGTATTTGCAGGTCCTGCTGCTTCTGACTGGCTTTGTAAATCTTGAGGAAATCACCTTCTTCCTGGGACCTCAGTTTCTACATCAGCCAGGTGGGTTCACTCTCCTCCCCGGCTACCCCCAGGGCTCCTTGAAGATCAGACAGGATCAGAGAAGCTGCCAGTTTCTAAAAGCTGCAGAGATGTTGAAATAGGAAGCCAGGAGGGTGGACAGCCAGGGCCACAGCTGGGTCCTCATAGCCGGTGCCCCTTCTGCCTGGCTGGCGAAGTTGTTTGGCACCCCACTGCAACGCCTGCAGAGACAGTGAGGAAACATTGCAGGGTCATTGAAAACATTAGTGAGGGGGCTGGGGAATTAGCTCAGTGGTTCCGGTGCCTATCTTGAAAGTGCAAAGACTAGGGTTCGATCCCCTGTAACCACATACAATACTGGGTGTGGAGACTCGGGCGTGGTGGCTCACACTTGTAATCCCAGCACTCGGGAGGCAGAGGCAGGAGGATTGCTACGATGTGAGTTTGGGGCTGAGCTCAGGACCAGCCTGAACTACAAAGCAAGACCCTGTCTCAAAGAAAAGAAAAGAAAACATGACGATGAGGCTGAGAGGTGTCTCACGGTGTGCCCAGCACGAGGCAACCCGGCTTGCGGATCCTGCAGCTTTGCCTTATGGGTGGTCAGGTCCTCGGTGACCTTCGTCTTTGTTTCCTGAAAACACTTTGTATCCCCAGGGCCCTAGTGATGCTAGTTTGCTCAGTGAACCATGTGATGAAGGAAGGAAGGAAGGAAGTGTTCTGTACCTGTACAGCTGAGGCTGAGCTCCACAATCAGGACTTTTTGAACAAATTAGAAGAAAACACCAGCAGATGACCTTGGAGATTGCAGAGAGAGCCTCACCCCATGTAAGAGGAGGAAACCCAGGCTGAGAGTTCCAGATAGTTGCCCGAGGCCATGCCAGGCATTCCTTCCTGAGCTTGTATGCTGGGCCAGTGCCCACTTGCTCTCTGACTCCAGCGGTCCAGGGCCCACTTCTCAGGCTGTGCACCACACTCTCCCCCGTGGAATCACTCTGGACGGGAAGACTGGGAGGATGACTGCTGCTGCTGCCGAGCCCTCAGCCCCAGCCCCAGCCCCATTATTATTCCTCTTGGTGTAATAAATACATTTTAAGAGAAACAGATGCTAGAACAGTTGGACAGGAAGGGCCCAGGCATGTGAAGTGGAATCTGGTTTGTGAAAATCTGTCTATTTGCCAGACGGTGGGCAATATGGCGCAGCCAGCCAGGTCTGGCCCCATTGCCAGGTGGGCTGTTCCGGCCTCCTCAGCAAGTCTGCTGCTCCTTCCGGACCACAGTCCTCCAGTGCTCAAGGGGAACACGTTGTCGTGCCGCTGAAGGGGTTCAGAGTGAGATGATGGCTTCTTAGTAACACAGCCACTGTGGCAGGGTGGAGAGCCCGTCTTGGAAGCCACGGTGTTGGTGACAGCACAGCATGATGGGGGAGGCATCTCCCAGGCCAGACCTGGCTGCTTCCTGCCGGTGGCTTTCCTCTGCTCAGGGTTTTGTCACCCCCAGCAGCTTGTGTGGCACCTGGCCCTAGGTTCAGTGGCAGCAAAGGGTCTCCTGGCTGCCATTTCTGCTCAGTGAGAATCTCTCTGCATCAGTGCCTTAATGAAATCAAGAGAAATATTGGCTGAATTACAAAAGGCATCATGGCAGCTGCCGGTGCAGTCTCTGGCTTCAAAGAGGACCCAACTTTCCTTCCACATGGACACACCATCTCCTCGATCTGCACTTACAATCCCACTGAGGTTGGTGGGAGATGTGGACTGTGGGCTGGGGCAGGGACGCAGAGTCTGAAGTGTTTCACCTGGCTTTGTCTTTGCAGAAATACAGCCAGAGAATAGAGCTTGCCCCTATTTTGCAGATGGAAAGTAGAGGCTAGCTATGGTTTGGAATTATCCCCCAAAGACCCATGTGACTTGTGGCACTATTAAAAAATAGTGGAACTCTTTTTTTTTTTTTTTTTGAGACAGGATCTCACTTTGTAGTTCAGGTTGGTCCTAAACTCAGCCTCGAATTCAGCAATCCTCCTGCCTCTGACTCCTGAGTGCTGGGATTACAGGTGGCGTGAGCCACCACACCCAACACTGTGCTATGTGATACTGATTGCTGTGGGCCTGAGTCACCATGCCTGGCCTTATATGTGGTTACTGGGGATCAAACCTGGGACCTTGTGCTTATAAGGCAGGCGCCGGAACCACTGAGCTAAATTCCTGGCCTGGTGATGAAACTCTTAAAAGACCAGGGCAGTCGATGCTCTAGAAGATGTACTGGTCTGTCTCTCTTGGCTTCATAGTCCCCAGGAGGCAAGCCATATCCTCTGCACATGCCCCCTCCCTGATGTGCTGCCTCATTACAAAGGCTCAAAATAATAGTCCAACTACCAATGGACTGAAATCTCCAAATCTGTGAACCTAATTAAACTTTTCCTTTTTATAAGCTGACCATCTTGGGCATTTTGTCACAGTCTCAAAAAGCTAACACAGGCTGCAGGCATGAGGTGGCTCTTCAGAGGCCACACAGCTGAAGGGAAAATGTTGGAGGTGGAGACACACAGGGCAACCAGACTCGTACTACTTTCCTCTTCCCACCAATCCAGCTGCCTCCCTAAAAGCAGAGATTCTCTTCTTCCTCCAAAACACTGGCCTCATTTTCTCCACAGTCATAGATATGTGACACATTCATGTGTTACTGGGAAGTGACATCAAGGACCGTCCTTTCTTTCTCCCTTGATATTTGTCCTCTTCTCGAAGCTAACAGACAGAAAGGGATTATCCATGTGACCGACTTCCTTGACAATAAAATCAGCTTTGGGATTTCTTTCCCACTGTCCCCATTAGGTTAAGAAAAGAAGAGGAAGAGGAAGAAGAAGGAGAAATCCTGGAGATTCAAGAATTTACATCCAAATCATATTTCTCCAAAGGTACCAAGAAGCATTAAGAAAATATTTCACATGGTTGTGTAACCTGATTGTAATTATTCCTTCTGTGGCAGGAAGAGGAGCTAGACTTTTTAAAAAAACAATAACAATAATTATCTTGGGGCTTAGCATTTGTTAAGAACCGAAGCTCTCCAGAGACCTGCATTCCTCTGTGCACTCCTATGAAATGGCTGCTGGCATTGTGAAATCGTAGTAACAACAAGGGATGTATGTGTGTGTCATTCTCCAAGGCTACCAAATTAAGAAGTGGAGGAGCTGAGGTTTAGCCTCAGGTCTCCTGATTACACTGAGTATCTTGTATACTTCTCTGACCATACTCTTCCTTCAGCTTGGTGAGACTGGGAAACCAAGAACGATATTCCCGACTCTCTTGCAGCTAGAATCCAGGATGCAGCTTCCTCCTGCTAGTAGGTGATGTTGATGGGGACTTCAGAATCTGACCCAAAGCCCCCTCTGAAAGCTGCTGCTGTTGGAAGACACAGTGCTACTCACTGTATGCTGCAGCAGGAACCATGTTTCACTCTCCCACATCCTGTGGCCCTAGAAGGAGATGTGTTACAAGTGAGGCAGATTCCTGCATCTAGGATAATGCCAGCAGGATCTGCACTGGGGCATCAGGTCTGTATTTTATAGAGCCTTTGCAGGGGTCTCAGTCTGAAACTTGCCTCTTCTGCTCTGCCAGGGGTTTTATAGGCATCTGCTTCCCTTTATTAAATCTTTTCTTGCTTAAAATACTTAGGCTGGGTTTTGTTTCTGGCATACAGCCTGGGTGAAGCCCTTGGTGATATGTGGGGAAACCGTTTCAATTTCTGAGTCTCAGTTTCCCCATTGTACAGTGTACAGTCACAGATAGGCTACATCTCAGGAATGGAAGCAAATGAGCCCCCCCCCATGTAAATGTACTGTGGAATCACAGGGAAAACAGAATATAGTATCCCTAACAGGGAGCATGGGTAATGGTTTCCCAGTAAGTAGCTCATACCCACCTTTTAGTTTCAAATGTTACAGAATCTGGTACCTAAGCAGCTGGCCAAGGTCATAGACAACAGCTGGAGTCCAGAGTACAGGATGCCAGGGCTTGGAGCTGCTGTCAGCCCCCGAGCCCCCTAAGCTGTGACTTCTCACCTGTGCCATCTCACCTGGGCTTCTCACTGTGGCAGAGCAGTGAGAAGCTGCTGATGTGACTACAGTGGCCTTGACCTTTCATCTTACGGGGAATTGTGGACACGCCAGGAGCAAATTCCACTTTCCCTTTGCTTGGGCTGTTACAGCCTCTAGAAGTTACTAGTGTTGCATAGCGACCTCCAGAGTCTTACTAAGTAGGTCAGAGGCATTGTTGTTGGAAGAGAAGTGCAAGGCACTTCAAGACATCCAGTGCAGAGACTGGTTGGAGGGGAACTAGAGGATGTGGAAACCGGTAGTTTCTGCCACACAAACAACTTTTTATTGAGCACCTGTTCTTTTAGGAGAGAGAGATGTGAAAAGACATGTAAACATGAAGTGATTAGCACCAGGTGAGAGTGGAATAGCCTGGCAGAGCTTTGTGACCTGGCTGGAAACAATCAGGGAAGTCTTCCTGGAAGAGGCAAAAGGAGGAGTCTGCTACTGCGCTTAGCACCGCGTCAGTGCTCAAGCTAATGATCTATTGTTACTGTCTGCCTGTTGCCTCTGCTTTCCCTTTGACACTGTGAAATATTGGGCCACTCTCTTTCCCTTTCTCAACCTAGTTTCCCTGTCTATAAAATAAGGATTTGTTCAGTTTAGGTGTTTTATGAAATGGACGAGAATTTGGTTGCAGTCAAAAAAATATCTGTCCACACTATGAAGTTCTGCTACAAACCTCCAAGATTAAACAGATTGACAACATCAAACACTGGGAATGTGAAGCAACTGGAACTTGTGTGCATTACTAGTGAGAAAGTGCTGAAGTGATATTCTTAAAAACATCTGTGCAAGTTCTCTGTGCAGCCCTACCTGCAGACTCAGGAATTCAACACTGAAGACTTCACCGAACCATGAAGAGTTATGATCAAGGTGATTTCTATCAAAATGTTAAAGAATCCTGAATTGGAATGCACCAGAGAAAGAGTAAATGAGCTGTGGTGTATCCGCACCCTGGCGGCTTACATGATACTAAAAATGACAAACTATGGTACATGCTGACCCAGCTTCCAAGCCTTCCTGTTAAGTGAAAGAAATCAGACCCCAAGGCATGCAAGTTGTATGATCCCATCTGCAGGAAGTCTAAGGTTGGAGACATCACCAAGAAGGTTAAGGCAGAGCACCTGCCTAACACGCACAAAACCCTGGGTCCATCTCTAGCACCACCAATAAAAGTCCTAGAATCCTAGAACAAGCTAACCCAATTGGTGAGACAAGATCAGAGCCCTGCTTTCCTCCAGAAATGGGGATGAAGATGACCAGGAAGAGGAGGAGAGAGGACTTAGGTTGTACAACCATCTGTCTGATGGAACTTGGTGTGTACTTGTGCACTCTTAAGATCAACCCATTTCAAAATACCTATAATGATTTCCCATAGAAACCTCTGGATGAATATTGATACTGCACTGCTGAAATGCTTGCTTGAAAAAATGAAGATGTATCAATGGATAGGTGGAGAGCTGGAGACAAAGTAAAACAATCGTGTAAATGTTACTGGTTGTTATAGGCAGAACGTACTGAACTTGCGTCTCTTCTATGATTAATTTTTAAAAATTTTATAATAAAATGTTGATGGGAAAAAGATTGGGGAAATAACTAAATGTCAAATAAATTTCTTCAGCTGCAACACCCCTCCCATTTGATTCCTTTATATCAGAGAAAAATGAATTGACCTTAGACATTTCAAGGGCACATATAGCTTCATCTACATCTTCATCCACATATAGCTTCATCTACAAGGGCACATATAGCTTCTCTACATTTTATAATTATTCATCATAATTATGTGTGTGTGTACGGTGGAACCTCAGTTCACAAACTTGATTCTTTCCATGATTCTGGTCATAAACAGAGTTGGGAAAGAACTGAATCAAATCCAATGGTCAGGGTCAATGTGGCCCTTATGGGGAAATTTGATTCCGTTCATATATATATATATATATATATATATATATATATATATGTGTGTGTGTGTGTGTGTGTGTGTGTGTGTGTGTGTTTGTATGTGTGTATTATAATATTATTATATAATATTATTATATTATTAATAGTAATAATAATATTATATATAATATTAAATATATATTTAATATTACATGAAGTAGAGAGAGACCCCCCCAAATGTATATAGTGTATATATATTTCAGGAAAAGAAAAACAGTATGATTTTTTTTCAAGAGATGGTGTTAGCCTCATATAGGGTACACTAGAGGATGTCATATATCACAGAAAACTCACTACCCTGCTGGCCCTTAGAGAAGAAACTGACAATGCACATGCAGCAATCTCAATGAGCAAAGCTACCCAAGCAGCCGTTGCTCATACTAATAAATGTCTGGGAGCTGATGGTCCCACTCTGAGCACCTCTTGCAACTGTAGAGGCCAAAGGCAATGCATTAATCTCATGATTCTTCAATAAGTTTAGTATTAAAATATTTATACAAAGTTTTCCTTTCCTGAAATGTGTATGCATTTTTTGAGCACCTGCCTAACATGTATATCTATTTCCGAATTCTCTAAAGGATAACTAATGTCAGAGAAAATAATTCCTTGTTCTTATGCATGATTAGTCCTAGTTATTGTCATACGTACGCACCATGTTTAGCAAAGCCAGACCAAACTGTGCCAGACCCTGTGTTACAGTTACTGTGTCTTGATACTCACAGTAACGCAGTGATGAGCAGACATGTTTGTGACTGTCTCTCAGACTTTCCACTGAACTCAGAGGTCTTTAAAAATGAGAATTAAGTCGTGTCATTGACTAGTGCAAATTCTCATTGTTAAGTGCAATCTTGATGTGTTATATAATGTACCAATAAAGATTTGCATTTTTTAAAAAATTGACTCAGGTTCACAGAGCCTTTGAAATGGTTTCTAGTGACAATTATTTTTCTCTTCCAGCAAAGGTACTCTTCCTGCCCCTCCTCACATAGCACTTCCGCAGTGTAGGGACAGCAGTCCTCCAAGCGCAGGATGGGGACAGAGGAGGCCGGTGATGGACACGAGCCAATCACAGGCTTCTCTGGGAGTTTCCAAGATGGAAGCTCATTTTTCTAAGTGGAAGTGCATCTTACTCCTTCCCTAGATCTTATGCTCTATGTGACCAGGCTTGGGGAGGAGAAGTCATGCTAAGGACCCTCCATCCCAGGCCCTCCACGTGCTCCACCGCATTCAGACTCGTGTCGGTCCTGCACATGAGACCTTTCGTACCTTACAGTTAAGGAAACTGAAGCCCTAGAGTCCCCGAAAAAACAGCAAATAAGGGAAGACACAAAATGAGGGACAGGCTCTACCTGTGCTGCCCAGAGGACGCCCCGCAGGCTCAGGTCAGCCCAGAGCCACCCACCGCCCCTCTGACCCAAGACTGCCTCAGTCCGAACTGCGCACTACCGGCCTCGAACCCAGGCTCACGCTGCTGAGAGACGGCTTGAGGCCTGTCCCGGCGCATCCTGACGGCAGGCTCGTAACACATCACCTACCTGGGTTTTCACACTCAGATTTCCTGCCTGTATAAACAAGGAGCAGAGCTCAAGACTGGGGAATAAAGGAGGACACGGTAGTACACTTTGTAATGCCAGCACTTCCGGAAGCTGAGGCAGGACGAAGGCAAGTTCTAGCCCTGGTGCTTCAGCAAGATCCTGTCTTAAAATTTAAAAAAAGAGCGGGCTGTGCAGTTCAGTGCAAAGGTCCTAGGTTCAACTCTTAGTAGCGCACGCGCGCGCACATGCGTGCGCGCACACACGAACTGGGCCTGGCTATCAGCCAGCCAAGGTATTTCAGAGACTGACGACCCGCCCTCATCCCTTCAGTATCTTCTCAGATGTCAGTTGATCCCAGGGAGCTAAGGCCAGAGACATGTCACCTGCCACCTGCAGGCTGGACTCAGGTTCTAATCCAGGGGGATATAACAGTTTATCTCATTTAAGCCATAGAGATGGGTAACAGGAGACCCATTCTACAGATGAGAACTTAGAATTCTTTATGTTGCTGCTCTGGGTCTATCTGGATGTCCCTGTAGGGATTTAAGGCTTCAGAGTTGGGACATCTGACAGGAACTGGATTGTGGGGCTGTCACAGCAGCCTTCAGTCAGGAGGCCGGGTCTGGTTGCAAGAAGAGGTCATGGGGGGCATGGCCTGGACGGCTTAGGCCCCTCCCCGGCTCCTCCCTCTACATGCCTGCTTCCTGGATGCTTCAACCTGTGCCGCTCTCCTCCACCCAGACCCTTCAACCACTGTGCCCACCATGCAAGGACTGAAACTTCTAAAACATTAGCCCAATAAACCTGTTTGCGGAGTTGTGGGTGTCGGCTATTGTATTCCCAGGACAAGAAAGCCACGGAGACAGTTCCTTGCTCCTATACTTTCATGAGAGTCCTGAGATTGGAACTTCCGGTCATTCCTCAAACTGAGTTTTGCAGAGAATGTACTCTGCAAGGAGGTGGCAGAGTCAGGATTTGAACCCCTGACCCCAGAACCCCTGGAGGTGAAGTCACATTTACCTTTTGGCTTGCAGCTCGGATCGAAGATGGATCGGGGCTGAGGCCTGTGTGACTCATGGACATGAAGCTGCTTCTGTGATTGGTACATTAAGATCCCCATTAGCGGGATGAGAGGGATTTGTGCTGTGTTGTACCAGAAAGAAGAGAGCCCAAGTCATTTAGTCTGTCTCCCCCAAAGCGTTCCCCTCACTCACAACCTTTAAAAAGCCCATCTCTGGACATGGACATGGATGGGGCAATGGGCAGCATCGGCAGCTGAGAGGTGGCCATTTCCAGCCACGTATGGCATCAGAGACTAAGGGACACAGGGGTGGAGGGAGGGTTAAAAAGCTGCAGATTCTGCCAACAGGGCTGACGTTCTGCCCGCAGAGTCCTCTGTGGAGAGAGCGCCAGGTCAGAGTAGAGGCTGCACTTGCCACATTATCCTGTCTCAAGTCCACTAACGCTCATTAAGCTCTGGAAATCCCTTTTATGATGTTGTGGACACCTCTGGAGTACTCTGCCACATAAGTTATCCACTGTTAAACCCTGCCACTGGCCAGCCACAGGTGGGACCACCAGGCCTCCATGGGAGGGTCTGCATCGGGACCCTGACAGAGGTGACGGAGGGACAGGACACTGCCAAGAACAACCCTGAGAGTAAGACGGCTCCGCATGCTCCCAAGGGGACCTGGCCCCTTGGTGTAAGTCACCAAATAACCACATGGCCACCAGGGCACAGCATGGGCTGCCTTGGACTGCTGGCCTGACCCCTGTGTCACCTGTCCTACCCAGGCTGTGTGGCCACACGCTCCTAGGCTGAGCTTCATGCTTGCCCTGGTCCCTCCAGCCCTGGCAGAGGATGTGATTCATCTCAGGAAGTCACTTTGTCCTGGCCAGACACACCTTTTCCTCAGCTACCCCTCCAGTTGTCTGCTTGCCTACTCCCTTTCCCTTTTATAGCTCTGGGGACTGAATTCAGGGCCTTTGCATTGAGCTACAATCCCAACTCTTTTGACTCATTTGTATGTGTGTTTGTTTGTTGTGTTGGGTTGGGTTGTGGGCTAGGATCTGGTTTGCCCACCCTGGGTTCGAACTTGCAGTACTCCAGCCTCAGCCTCCTAGAGTGCTTGGATGGCAGGCATGTGCCACTCTGCCTGGCCCAGGCCCTTTGTGTACTTTCTTGTGCATGGACTAGATCAGGACCAATCAGTTTTGGGACTGGGAGACCTCTCTGGTCAGTGGGTCCATGGCTGCTGGTGCTGTTAGTTACTGTGGCAGTGATTTTTGCATTTGTTTTATGTTTTTTTTAAAACTTGATTAATTGATCATTTTCTTTCTTTCTTTCTTTCTTTTTTTGAGTCAGGGTCTTGCTTTGTAGTTACTCACATCACAGCAATCCTCCTGTCTCTGCCTCCCGAGTGCTAGGATTATAGGCATGAGCCAGCACGCCCGGCACTGTGGTATGTGGTACTGGTTGCTGCTGGGCGTGAGTCTCCACACCCAGTACTGTATGTGGTTACCAGGGATTGAACCCGGGCCCCTGTGCTTGCAAGACAGGCGCTGGAACCACTGAGCCAAATCCCCGGCCCTAATTGATCATTTTCAGCTGATGCATAGGTTGCATTTCCGGGATGTGGTAATGGAGGATAAAGGACTTCAAGGTGGAAACTTGAGACCCAGCTCCTGGCCCAGGTGCAGCCACGTTTCCACACAGTGCGTGTTCTCTGTGTGCCGAGTGCTGTCTGCACTGGGGGGCTCAGCAGGGAGCAGGACAGACAGCCAGCCTGCCCCACTGGGAAAGAGAAAGAGAAAAATTAAAATGGGGGAAAAAATCCCAGCCTCCCAGAAAGAGCCAGCTGCAGTGAACTCCACTGAGATGGGCTCCCAGCTGCCAGGAAGAGGCTGGAGCAGAAGTCTGTGCACATCCTCGGGGCAGTGGTGAGAGCTGGGGCTCAGAGAACGGAAGCTGCTGGCACTTCCTGTCGTGGCTCCTGGGCAAGAGTCTCAGTGTCCATCTGCACCTGGAGGTGGCAGTGCCATCCTTCAAGGACTGCTGGGCACAAGATGGTGCCAAGCCCTGCTCAGATGCCCACCGAGGAAAGTGAGTGGTGGGAGTGTGGATGCTCCTTGGTTGTCGACGGCCTCAGCTGCCACCAGCCCTCTGAGAGTGGCACGGCTCTAGGGCCCCACGGCATGCACAGCTGCCTCCTTCCAGGTGAGCACCCCTGTCTGGTGACTGATGGACGGAGGGTTCGCAGTCCTGGATGGCTCAGGGGCTGCATTGCTCCACCCTGGCCCCTACCCCTTTCCCTGGGTGACACCCCGTGACTCTTCCAGTTCTTGAATGTCACGCATGCTAAACTCTGTTTCTCTGCTCCTGAGCACCCATCTTGGGGGATTCTCTCTACAGAGTCCCTGAGGCCTAGTGGGGCTTCACCCCACTCAAAGGAACTCAGTGGTTTCAAAAACAAAGAACAAAGTAAATAAGCAAAGTAAACAAGCCCGTGTCTTTCCCAAGCAGATGATGACAGGACATGTTCTCTGCCCTGTTACTCTATTACTCTGCTCTCAGCTGCTTTCAGACACTGAGAGATGTCTAAGAGACTGTTATTCCCATTTGATAGTTGGGATGACTGAGGACAAGAAGAACGAAGTGGTGAATCTGTCACGTGACAGAGTACTCCTTGTGATCATGAATAGGTTGTTCAGAAAATCTTCAGTGGTGGCTGCAGGCTGCTCCGAGTGCAGAAAGGAGACACGCAAAGAGGCGGCGATGACAGTGACAAGAAGTCTGAGAAGGGTGATGATTGTCAGGAGCAGGGTGTGACCGACAAATTCCCAGGGAGGCCAGGACGGGTCGGAGGGCAAGACTGGAACCTAGCTGTTCCAGATCTGAAGGCTCAGCTGCCAACGAAGCTTTTCTACCAGAGAAGTCAATTGGATGGGCTGTGTCCCCACTATCTCTGTGTCCTTTCTCCTTGTGTTTGTGCTCAGGAACCAACCCCAAGACCGCTAATGTCCCCCCTAAGGAGTCTGAGTCCCTTCCCAGGGTTTCCGCTCCAGTCCAGCCTTAGGGAGCACAGGACAAGGCCGCCCCCAGAGCCAGATGACCAAGTTTGGAAGACACTTCACGTTCTCCCTCTACTCGTCTCCCAGCCAGCAGCCACCTCACCCCCCTTCCAGGGAGCACAGCCAAGTCGCTCTGCCCCTTTTCTCCTTATCTCCTGTAAGCCAGCATCCTCCTGGGCTGCAGCCCTTCCTGTCGGCCAGCCCCTACCCTGTCTTTTCCTGGCAACAGCAAGTCGCTTTCCCAGCCTGGGCAAGAGGAGGCGGGGACAGTCACAGCACAGTAGTGGCTCTTGGATTCCTGGGGAAAAAAACAGGCTCAGAGAGAGCTGAGAAGGGACCGTCAGAGAGGCAGGTATGTACCAGCAGATGCCACAGAAATGGTGGCACCACTTCACAGCACAGCCCTGGTGAGATAGCACTCCCCAACACAGTGGCAGCCCCGCTCGGTGGCCTGTACCAGTGCCCCACATCACTGCCCTGTCACACAGTGCCCCTGCCCCTTCCCTTTGCCTAGAATGTGCTAATCGCCCACTCGTTCTGCCCCTATGAAGAGCCAGCAGGTGTCACTCTCTCTGCAGCCTCCACAGTTCAGCTCAGACCCCACACATAGTGGGTGCTTTGACAATGCCTGGCTCTGCCAGGGCATTCCCATCGCTGACTTTGTTGTTCAGATGGGTCACAAACAGTGCCTGGGACAGTGATCAGCCTTCCTGAACTCAGATCCCCGTTGCCTAGCAACCCTCCAGGAGGGACGATCCTAAGGAAGATTCTCATTGGTGAAGGCTGGATCATGTGCTCAAAACAGTCACATGAACTGGCCAATGGGTGGGTTTGATTGGCCAGGTCTGGGTCAGGTGTGGCTCTTCCAGCCAGGAGTGGGATGGAGCACATCAGAACCCTCACCGGGAATGAGAGGGTGGAGTTCTATTCCTGCACAGTGGGGAGGAGGCCTGGGAGACGCTCCTCTCCAGAGAAGCTGGGAAACCCAGTTTTAGAAGATCATTTGCTTGACCAAGCTGTTGGGGTCTTTTAGGGTGACTGGTGATATCCAGATGGCAAATTCTGAACTAACTTATTCTGATAAAAGTCTCCATTGAGTTATGATGTCAGCACATATTATATTTCCTTTGTTCTTTTCATTTTTAAAGTGCTGTCAATCGAAGTCTGCATCTCTTACATCTGGACATGTGCTGTACCACTGAGCTATACTCCTGGCCCGGGCCCCAAATATTTCAACGGCAGGCTGAGGAGGCGACAGGGACCAATGGGAAAGGCCTAGGGTGATGCAAAAGACTTAATCCTGGAGGCCACAGGCCACAGTCTCCTGCTGGTTGTGTTGTAAATCATGCTTGTGGGCGAAGAGCGCAAAGACACCTATGGCTGTTCCCACTACGTCTGCGGGGCTGTGTGGTTGTGAACAGGATACCCACAAAGCCAAAATATTGCAAATCTGGCCGTTCTTGGTAACTGTTTGCCGGTCTCTGTGATGAAGGGGTAATTGGAGGTCTTGGGCACCATTTCCCACACTGTGCTTTAGGAAGAGGAATTCTGGGTTTGGGGAACCACAAGGAGCTAGGAGACAGACAGAGTGGGCGTCCGTGTGGTCCAGCTGGATCAGTTGGGTCTGGCTGTGGTCCTGGTCACCCCGGTCCAACCACGGGGCATCCAGAAGCCGCCCTGAGACAAGAGACAGATCCCGTGGGAAGAATGTACCATGGGGGAGTGGGGGACAGAATGCCCCCTTCCAAGGGCCATCACAGGCAGCTCGCCAGTGTGGGCACCTAGAGCCAACACCTTTGTGGGCACAGGAAGCGGGGACTTGTCACCCGCCCCACTGCGCTTTGGCCCAACACCGTCCCACATCATGTGGATCCCTGGACCCCGCACCCCTCACCTTGGGGGGTGATCAGGCTCACAACCAGAGGACAGTGGTGCCACCAGGTGCGCCCTGGGCTCCACACACAGGACAACACACCTGGCCACAGATGCCTTTGGCTTCTGACAGCACTGTCTTAGGAGTTCCTGAGTAGGGAAAATGAATCAGTTCACTGCCTGGCTCCAACAGACGTTCATGGAACATCTCTAATGCGAGAACAAATCAAGTCCTGGACTCGCAGGTATGGGAACGGAGGGCAGAAGAGGGACGTGTCCCTGCGCCTCACTGGTTGTGCTGGCTTCATGGCTCCAGTTCTACCACTTCCCAAGTCCACACTGAGAGGCCACCAAGACACTAAGAACCAGGATCCCTTCATCTCTCTGGGCTTCAGTTTCTCTGTCCGTAACGTAGCTGTTGCTGTAGGAGTCCTGAGAGCTCCAACAACCCACAGTTTCTTGCCTCATCCCAGACAGGGCCAGGCCTGACCACCAAGCACTCCTATTGCTACAGGCTCTGACAGTTGCGCCCCCAGGGGCCCAGCCAATGTGCCCTTTTGGTGGAAATGTGGCTCATGGGGTGTCTTCTGAGACGCTTTCTTCCGCATCATTTTTGCTTTCCTTCATGCACCAGAATGAACCCAGGAGAGTGGAGTTTCCCCAAGTCTGTATGTGCATCATTCTGTCTGGCTGCCGGTCCAAGGCTCTTGGACCGTCCCATAGACCTGCTGAGGGAGACCCAAAAGGCAGGGGGCCCGGGCACCGGCACAGCAGCCAGCTCCAGGCCTGTTGAGGCTGCTCACTCGAGAACCCTTCCGGGCCACCTCGCTGCACAGGCTCTGGGCACAGGCTGGCACCTGTGACTCACTGAGAGCTTTAGGACACCAGCTACACCCCGTGCCCTCCGCTTCTCCACTGCAGAGGGCTTCACAGCAGGGTGAGGCTTAAACTCGAGGCTGCCTGTGAAGTGACAGCAAGTCCTGGCCACCGCCGCCAGCCCTTACGTTAGGTTTGCGCCATGCCGGGCAGCTCAGAGTACACAAGATGTCACAGCTGTTTAGTTTTTGTAAATCAATTTAATTTCCATTTGCAGCCTTCATCCCGGTGAGCTGGAGGAAAATATGACACGGGACAGATAGATATTCCGAGAGCCAGCCCCGCTGTAGCCTCAGGGCAGGGCCAAGGCTGGGCTCTTAGCTTTGAAACAGTCACCAGGCAGTCATGTCCCCTGCTCAGCTGCCTGGCCCGTGTCCACCCCCAAATGTCAACAAGAGAGCTATTGACCTGCCTGCGTGAGACAGGGAGGCAACGATGGACGCCTACCAGGGAAGACACACACACACACACACACAGACACACACACACACACACACACACAGAAACCAACCACTTAAAATACAAGAAAAATCACAACCTTTTCACAATAACAGAATGAACACACATCAGGGATTTTATAACACGCGTTCATCAGTGAGAGTACAGGAAGATGGGGCACAGGGTTCAAAGGCACATTCAGACAGCACAGGCAAGGATTAATTTACAAGTAGATGCAAAACTGGTCAATAAGTCGAGGGCAATAATCAATTGCATTCCGCCGGACAAAATTCATTTGCATCGCTGTGGCGTGAATCATTTGTATTGCTACCACGATTTTTTTTTTAACCTCCAGAGTTATGAAATGGCTGCCAGACAATGAGAGGCATCGATAACCTAGAGGGCTGGACTCAACACGTACACAAGAAGCTTTTCAGAAAACTTTTGCTTTTGTGTCAACATCTTGACACTGACAATACAGTGCTGCCACTGTCATTCTAGAATCGACGTCAAAGCTGTTTTGTATGTCCCAAGTCTCAGTTTCCAAATCTTCGAAATGGGCTGAAGGACCCTTGACTGTGCAGGGTGGTGGGCCCAGCTGCGCCAACCGCAAGGGGCAGTGAGGTTAAGAGAGTGTACTGAGGCCTCCCGTCCTGCCAGTCCCTTTCTCCCAACTTGGTCTCATTGTTGGGCTGGTGTAAAAGAGTTAATTTCCCCAGCAAATCAACTCTGATTTAATGATGGCTGCAAAATCAGAGGATGACGCACTCGTTCTCTTTCTTTTCCCCCCAATAATATGAAAATAGACATATAGCCATTGAGATAAGAAAAATAAGTTCATCCTTCTGCCAACTAATCCAGTGCTCTGCGGGGAGCTCTGGATTTGGAAGATAGTGGGAAGAAATTAAATGATAGGCTCGCCACACACGCCACACACGCTACACACGCACACACACTCACACACTACACAGACCAGCGCTAAAAATAAATAAATAAATAAATAAATAAATAAATAAATAAATAAAATCTTCCCAATTTGCAAATCCGAAATCAGAATCAAAGCTGCTGAAGTCCAACCAAAGGCAGCGCTGTGCAATCAGGACCGAGAGCGAGTGGGGAGCAGCTCCCAGGTCCTGGGCCCCCTTCCTGGCCCCTCAGACCTCCCCGCCCCTGGAGGCCCCGCCTGCAGCCCCCTCCGGTGATTCACCCTGCAGGCATGTGGGAGTTCTCTGTGATGAATGGGCGAGGCGCCGCCAAACGTCCAGGCTCCCGGCCCAGCACCGTCCTCCACCTCCTCCTCCCCGGTGTAATTATTTCTGTACAGAACATGTCAAGTGCCCTGCTTCCCAGGAACTCGTTTCGCATGCAAACATTCGGTGATTAAGCGAGGCTTACTTAATTAAGCACTTTGTAATGACTCTTAAACCAAAGCGCAGTGGATTAGGAAGCGCTGCGTGCTGGGAAAGGAGAGGAGGCTGGTACCGCGGAGGCGCACGGTGAGGGCTGCGGCCCAGCGGCGTGGGCGCTGGGGACCCTACCACGGTCCCCGCGCCTCACTGATTTCCAGAGTGGAGAGGCGAGCAGTGTCATTTGTACCAGCTCCGGCCTGCGGCTGGTGGGTGACAGACTTAGAGCTGGGACGGGATCATTAAGCCCTGGGCTGCTGCCACTAGGAACAATAATCAAGATCATCTCCTTTCTCACCACCAACTCCGAGAAGCCCATCTCGGACTGTCCCAGCCCTTCCTGCCCTGGGGTTCTGCTGAATTCTGCCACACCTTGACCTTTAGTTATAGCTTTTTTTTCATTGTCTTTCTAAGTTGATGGCTCCTCACTCAAAAGACTCACTTTCCCCATCTGTGTAATGGACTGTTTGAGCTCTAAGACACTCTGTGGTCTTTTAGGGATTTTGGACACTAGAGAGTTGTCTGTTTGGGGGTCCATGTTGGGGCAGTGGCTGTCAAGCGCAATGTCACAAAAGGCTTCAGAGCCCAGCCCTGCCCAGCTTCCAACAAGTGGTAGGAGAGCGGCAGCTCTGACCTCGGTGTGCTGTGTGTCCTCTGCCAAGTGCTTGCCCTCTCTGAGAGACGGGCCCCTCACCTCTCAAACAAGTCCAGCTCTCTGCTTCCAGGGCATCTGTAAGTAAATTCCCCGAACTCATGGAGTCGAAGGCTCTTTCAAAACCACATGCTGCTGTTTCATGAACTTTCACTCTGAGTATCTCAGGGTATCTGCTCCCCCGCTGGCTTGGTTTCCTAATTTCTCCCCCGCAGCCTGGGAAAAGTGATTACGTTATAATCCACAGTCACCGAATGACCCTGGCTTCTTGGTGACTGCTGTCTGGGCTGGGATCTGTTTTCACAGTCTCAGAGCAGGAGCAGGTAAGGCTTTACCTCCGCACGGGGTGAGGAGAGCATGGTGACCTCAGGGATCACTGGACTCTGACTCTGCATGGGGCTGTGTGACTCTTCTCTGGCCACAAGGCAGGCAGGAAATGGGCAGTGGAGACCTTTCTCCACCTGATGCCAGCAGTGGCTATAATAGATGCTTGTTTAATGGAGATTTGGGAACACTTGTTCATGCAAAGCGGACACCTGGTGCGCTTGAGTCATTCATAGCTACAGTCAGTCAGATCTGACTTAGCTGAGGTCCTCAATTCCAAGCTAACCTGGCAAAGGCTGGCCTTTCCCTGGGCCCTTTGAACAAAGACCATCTCTCAAAAGGCAGCTTCTGCTTTGCACTTGTGAGCTAGAATACAGGCCCCACTGCTGTTCTCCTACCCACAGTCCACCCTCCTGTCCAGAGCAGCTGCACCCTACTTTGCCAGAAATACCAGGATGCCGGCTAAAACATTCCATTCTCTGCCTCTGTTAGATACAGGGTTTCCCAGTGCAGTAGACCCAGGGGTCACGAAGTGGGATTTCTAAATAGGGTTGGTATAGCTGAGAGACAGTCTTTTTCCTCATGTTTTCTTCTTGCAGGGAGTCAAGACGCTGTGCTGGAGCCCCAGCAGCTACACTGTGGTCATGAGTCACCTTGGACTAGATGATCATGTGCCAGAGCTCTTAGGACAGAAAAGATTAGGCATTCCCTGATTACTTTGACATAGTGACAAATGAAAACCCCAGTTCACCTAAATCGCTGTTCTTCTGTGTCTCTCATTAGCTGTCATTCCTAAGGGACATAAAGTTTACACAGAGAAGCAAATCCAGGATGGCATCTTTCCCTAATAACCTAGCATGGTGGCTTAGATTCAGATACATAGCACCCTCTGTCACCTTCCATTAATGATGATGTTTTCACTGTTCTGGGTTTATAGTCATGTTCTAATTAGAAAGAGAAGGGGCTCTCTACATAAAATATGAGGTGTGCCTGTGCTGATTTGCCTAAAGTGAGTTTTAAAATACACAGATTTAGATAAACATCAGGGGATCTCTGCATTTTCGCCCCATCAGCACTTTCTAAGTTTAAGAGGAGCTAGACCAGGTACGTGTTCCAGGCTGTGGCCAGGACAGGGCTCTGGCCCTGGCTCTCCTTGCAGCTCACTGTCAGGAATTCCCATTAGCAGGTGAGAAGCGTGTTGAGCTGGAGAGTCTAGGGTTTGGCTCAAGGGTGAGGAATAAAAGCTGCCCTTTCTAGAGTTTTGAAAAAGTTTCTTCCCACAACCCAGCACTGCAGTATTTGTCTTCTCTGTTTCCCAGCTCTGCAACTTTGCACAAGGCTGGAAAAAAGGACTGCAACATGGCTCTGTGAGTGTGGGTAGCATCCTCGGCAAGCATTGGTGTGGGAAACCTGGGCCAGGTGGGAGACCCTGCTTGAAGAGATTTTCACCTTATCAGATAGAGCTGCCGAGACTCAGAGCCCTTTGTCACACATCCTGGGCCAGCACTCATGCTCTGCCCAGGCCCACCCGGCCGCCCGAGCCACTGGTGGCCTTAGACCTCTCTGCTGTGCACTGGACATGAGACCTGTCCAGTTAGAGGCATGTTGTTAGAAGCAACATAACTACTCGTGTTCACACAAGAAGTCTCTGGGCTGTGGAGTTAGCTCAGCAGTTCCGGCGCCTGTCTTGCAAGCGCAAGGGCCCGGGTTCGATTCCCCAGTAACCACATACAATACTGGGTGTGGAGACTCACGCCCAGCAGCAACCAGTACCACATACCACAGTGCCGGGTGTGGTGGCTCACACCTGTAATCCCAGCACTCGGGAGGCAGAGACAGGAGGATTGCTGTGATGTGAGTTGGAGGCTGAGCTCAGGGCCAGCCTGAACCACAAAGTGAGACCCTGTCTCAAAAAAAAACCTTAAAAAAAAAAAAGTCTCTAAGTCTGGTGAGGATAGCAACAGAGTTAACTCAATCCTTTGTAGCATTTCTATTCCTGTTAGAGGATGTTCATTTTAACCTTTGGTCCACAAATGGCATCTCAGGCTGTACATATCAGGTCCCACTGAGAGGAGTCAGGTTAAGACTTGGAGTGGTGGGTGCCTGAACTCCCTGATGATGTTCACCAGGGAAGGAGGGCCACCTCCTTGCCCTTCTCATGCTGTCCTTAAACCATATCCTTGGTGTGATCCAAGATGGCGCATGGCCTGAGAGTGGGTATTGTGCATGCAAGGTTGTCCAATCTCTGCCTCTGAATCTCTGCCCAGCCCTCCACCAAGGAAAACCTCGACCTGGAAACCCAAGCTCAGTTTCCTCCTCTGTCGGTGGTAATAGTAGCTGAGCTGTCCTGGAGGGACACTGGGGAAGTTACGCAAGGCCCGTACACCACGCTTTATTAGCGTGGTCTTGGGTGCAGCGCATAACATCGTGAATATTGTTATGGTTACCAGGATTCGTGTTGTGAGTGATTGTTACAGTTACTAGGCTCTTGGCCTTGAATTTTTGGGCCCAACTCTAGAGTTTGCTCTTCAATGTCACCACGAGTCAGCCTGTTGTGCAATGGCCTGAGTTCTTCTGAGGCTCCTGCCTCCATCGCCATCCTGAACCCAGCCTCCCATTTGCTGCCATTTGCACCTTTGGTTAAGGCTGCTTCAGATCCTGCCCCAATCGTCAAAGAAACAACGAAGTTCACAGCCAAGACAGAGCCTGGCCATCTTTTTCTGGAGTGACAGGCGGAGGCAGTGGTGACGAACAAGTTTGCGGAGTGCAGTTGGTCTCACATACCAGGCAAGGCAGATTTACTGGACGCCCATCTCCTCAGACAGGCTCAGGTGAGGCGGACTCTCCTCACATCCGACCACCTGAGCTCTGGGCTGCGGGCTGAGCACTGTGTGTGCTTTCTCTCATTTACTCCTCCCGAGCAGCTTCCGGATGACTTCCGCTGTGATCCCCACGTGAGAGATGAGAAACCGAGGCTCAGGGAGCCCCGAGTCACACAGGAAGTGGCGAGGTAGAATCTGCACACAGTGCGGTAACAGGAAGTGGTACCCCTAGGACACAAAACACACCTGACTCGGGTATTTGTCTGATGCTGGCTGCCCTCTTGGGGTACTCTGGGCATCCCAGAACTGGGGGCTCGAAGGAAGCTCCTTGCAGGGCTGCTGGAATCACTGTGACTACTGCCCGGACTCTCTCCTTGTGAGATGGCCACCTTGGAAAGCACAGACGCCCCAGCTGTGAAGCTCCTGGCTTCAGTGAGAAGCCGCTCATGGGGATGAAATAACATTCCCCTCCTGGGACCAGACCTGCAATTTGTTTTGGCTGCATTCAGAGCTGAGCTCAGTGGTACGGGCTCATGTTCCACCCTGGCGTGACTTGGAGCATCAGAGAAGAAAGGACAGGTTTTGAACACAGACCGGAAGTCCTGGCTCTGTTGACAGGTCTGTCTATCACTCTCATTGTTATGTTTGCTGCAGGAGAGAAACTGAGACAGCTGGCGACCTTCACCTAGGGGAACCTTCCACATCAGCCACCAGTGGGCACCTATTGAACATTATTTCCATTCATTTTTCTTTCTCTTCTGTTTATTCATTTATTCAACCATTGTTTATTGACCCTTCCTTTGGGCAGAGCATTGAAGTCCTCTCCAGGGCAGCAGGAAGTGGGGTGGCTGTGTCCCTGACCTGAGCAAGTGTCCGGCCCACCTGAGCAGCCCTCGGTAACTGGTGATTCCAACAAGCAAGGACTTAGTGAAGCCCCTGTCTTCTAGCATGATTATGGGGTGAATTTTAATGACTTGGGAAAATTCTTATGAGAAAATGCTAAGTGAAGGAGCAGGCAGCAGAATTTCTCATGACGTATAATTCTAATTTTATGATTAAAAATATATATGTGTACATGAATAAGGAAAAAGACCATAAGGAAATACATCAAAGTGTCAACAGTGGTTATCACTGAGTTGTGGGAATCGAATATTCTTTTTCTTTACCTCCATGCAAGGTTCAGACTTTCAACCACAAGTGAGCATTCATTTCATTTTAGAGGTTTAGACGCCTTTTAATTATCAAGGTTATTTATACTCATTGGAAAACTGGAAAGTTTCTAACTCTTTCTCCAAGCCCTTTTAGAAGATGTGAATCTTTTAGGTCTCAAAGGCAAAGATTATTTTTGTTTCAGTGTGGATTTGGATTCTGTGGGTGATGTTAGTTGACTTCATAATTAAAGAAAAATACACACACACACACACACACACACACACACACACACACACAGCATCAGCTCTCCCTAGCCAAAGATTTTATATCTTCAAATCAAACCCACTTCAGATCAAAAATAGAAATAACAATGCATTTGGATGGAGTTTGGACAGACATTTATCTTATTATTATTCCCTAAACAATATAATACAACTCACATAGCATTTACATTGTATTAGGTATGATAAGTGCCCTAGAGGTGGTTTGAACATACGCAGGATGTGCTTATGTTACATGCCGATACTGCGCCATTCCGTACAATGGACTTAGTGTAAAACATCTTGGGGTCCATGGGGCTCCCAGAATCCAGCCTGTGTGGAGAGCCTGGAGGGTTTGACTCTCCATGAAGAACACATAGTAGTTGTCTTTTCCTAGCAGGACACATGGGTCTCCTCCTGTTCCGCTCACCGCTGACAGGTATTGTAAACTATAGCAGAAGCAGTTTTCACCAGTGCCCCCAGAGACAGATCGTATGCAAATGGCCTGCACACCTGTGCACACATTTTAGAGAACAGATTCCCACAAGCAGGCTTCCTGGCTGGATCTATGGGTATGGGATAGTTTTAATGGTTGTTCAATTGGTTAAGAAAGTAGTAATTATCAAGTTAGGAGGAGCAAGGCTAAAAACTCAGCAGTATAGCTCGGTCCCATTTCACAGATGGGGAAACTGAGGCCTAGGATCCTCTTGAATGAGTGTCATGGTGAAGTCTAGAAGTCGAGACTCATTCCTATGGAGGCTCTTTTCTGCCCCCCATCAAGTCCTGGCCCTGAACTCACCTAGCTGGGAACCTGAAGGCCCTTCCCCAGCCCCGAGTGCCTCCCCGCAGGCCACCCTGCCTCTGCCCACAGCCCGTCGATTGACTGCACCTCCAATGTGTGGCCTTGGGGGGTGATGACTGGCCTTTAATTGAATTGAAAACAAAAGGAGGTTGAGTTTTATGGGGAGCAGGAGGCCGCAGGAGGGAGGAAATCAAGCACAGAGCTCACAGGAGCGGCTCCTGAGGGGCTGCAGCTGCAGGTGGGAGCGTGGGGCGGTGGGGCTGGTCGATGGGTCGGAGGCAGGAAGCAGGCTGGAGCTCTGCGTTTAAGGTCAGTGCCTCCCTGTGGTCCTGCTCTCAGTCCCACTCATCAGAGACGGTTCCTGCAGGTGCCCACAGCACCAGCCCTGTCAGCTGGCTGAGCTGCGACACTGCCCCGGTGGCTCTGGGCTCTGGAGTCTGGCTTCCTTTCTGGGAGCCAGGTCCAGGGAGGGAGCACGTGTCACCCAGAAGCACCAGCGTGTCCAACACAGCCCCTCTGGAAAGGGTGGGACAGGAAAGCCACCCCTCAGGACAGGAGCCTGTTCCCTCGGAATCTGGGCTCTGCACCTCACAGCTGGTGCTCCGGCCTGCCCACGTCCATCAGCGTCGCTCAGCACCACGTGTCTGTCCACACCTGCAGTCTAAGCGGTTGAAGGCCGGGCTCAAAGGTTGTAGATTATTTATTTCTGCTTCCAGGCTGGAGCTCAGTGCCTGGCACCTCTTGGGCCTCAGGGAACTTTGAATAGATGCTGTTTATGGAAGTAGATAAATATTCATGGCAGTGAGAACCTAGGTGGCTCGTGGTTGGGTGAAGAGGAAGCTGCCTCTCCAGAGGGGACTTGGGGACACAGGGAGGGCGTCCTGCTGGAGGGACTGTGTGAAGAGAGATAAGAGGGACACATGCGGAGGTTGGGGAGGACTCAAGGAGCAAGAGCGGGAGAACAAGGCGGCAGGAGGGAGGGCACGGGGAAGCCGAAGCTGAGTTGCAAGGGTCCTGCCCACCAAGCCCGACCCCAGATTTTGCTGGACCTCAAAGGACCTCCAGGGACAGACGGGCTCTCTCAGGGGAACACAAGCCTCACGACACACCCTCCTAACATGCTAACGCACTTTGCAAGGTTATTTCGGAATTACAAGATTTTTAGTCGTGTAGAGTGAGGCAGGAAGTTCCTGGAGTTAACTACCCAAATTCGGTTCTGATTCAAACTGCCGGCTCTCTGAAAGACCTTCGCCTGTCTGTTACCTCAACTGGTGCACGTGCATACTCACAGCAAAGGCGTCAAGTGTGCACAGTAGCGGATGCGGAAGTCTGAGACCGGAAGCACCCATCGCCTTTCAGCCACTGGATGGAGACACTGTGGACACCCACAAACAGGATAGTACTAAGCAAGGACAAGAAAGGACTGAGTTTGGCAGCCATACTTGTGGCACTCAGGGGCCTTAAAATCCTGAGTGGAAAGACTGACCTTAAAGTTGACATACTAGATGACTCCCTTTGGGTAACATTCTTCAGTTGGGAAAAATCAAAGCCAGGGGGGTAGATTAGAGGGTTTTTTTTTTTAAGGATTAGCGTTGAAAGAAGGTGCAAACTACCATGGGGGTCACCCAAGGGGATCTGACTGTGGGGATGGAAAAGTTCTGTATTCTGACGTGGCCGGGGTTGCTCTAACCTAAACATGTACTAAAATGTCCTGGAACTATTTTTTCAAAAAGTGCACATGCTAAATGATGAAATCCATATAAGGCATTTGGCACTGAACCAAAGTCAACCTCCCAGCTCTGACGATGAGCTCCGGCCACATCAGATAATATCGTCCTTTGGGGATTCTAGGGGCAAGATCCTTGAGGACTCTTTGTGTGATTTCTGCAGTTCTTGGTGAGACTTAAAACATTTCAAAGTAAAAAGTTATTTTAAAAATGTAGCTAGTAGAGGCCGTAACCAACCGTGTGTGGCTGACGTATGATGGTGTGTGCAAAGTACCTGCACCCAGGAAACCTTGTGTAGGTGTGATAGTTCAGTTTTGGGGAACAGACAAGCTAACAAGAGGATTTGGGGAGTATTTATGGAGTTAACTGAATTTCCTGATGGGAACTCTCAAGGCTGACAGCAAATTCAAATTTAATCTATCCAGAAAAAAAAATTGGAAAGAAAGAAGAGGGGAAGAAAGAATCTCTCGGTTTGTACATGAGCCTGCTTTTCTGTCAAATGATGCCTCCAAATGCTTTGCGAGCTCCTTGCGCAACATCTGTTAATCCTGCGATGTCAAAGCCCGACTCGGTGAGCCTGGGAAATCACTGCTGTGTTTTACTGACTCCCCTTCAGTTGGCAGTTTCCCTCGGAATCGCCGTGTTAATCAGAAACACGCCGTCCGTATTGTCAACACTTTGTTTAACCACTTCTATAAATTCAGCATTAGTGTTGGAGCGATCGTGAGTTGATGGATGAAATCGTCGGCAGCCCTAGACAGCCAAACCCCATAAAACAAAGTCCAGGGCACGAGACTCACAGAGGAGACACTTGACATCCACCGGGACACGTGACGCTCGAGTGACTCACCTCTGGCTCCAGAGGATGGCTGGTCCCAAGAGGAAGGCCTGGCTCCAGAGCAGGGAGGAGCGAGACCTACAGGGCTGGATCCTGCCAAGCGTCTGCAGGAGAGTTTCTGCACATGGATTCAGCAGACATCTGGGATGAAGCCAGGGCACCAAGGAAATGGGGCTGTGGGGGAGCAGGGATGGAATGACGGGTGTCCACTGACCACGGATAGCACTTTCTATTACAGCAAATGGCTTCTGTGGATACCGGTTTGAAGCTGGATGGGACAGATCCCTCCTTTGAGCCATAGAAGGAAGAAGGTGTCTCCATCTGTCCAACAGTCTATCTGATATCTTTCTGGGGGTCACAGGCTCTAGCAACCCAAGTTGGATCTCTGGCTTCACCTTTAGGCCAAAGACACACATCTCTGTAAGCCTTGCTTGGGAGACATTTCCATTTGTTTGTTGAACATCTATTATGTGCCAGGCTGGGTGCCAGGGATATTGCTATGAGGAAGAGGAAGATGGTTCCTCTTGTGATGGCCTGGATGCTGGAGAAGGAGCTATGGCGTTCTGCAGGGGTGTGTGCCCCACAGGAAGACAGAAGGCCGCCAAGACAGAATGGAGGCCGCAGACTCTGCCCAGGCCCAGAGGATGAAGGATGGCACAGAGCCAGGCTAGGCATCCAGAGATGGGCTTCACATGGAAGGAAGAGT
The DNA here is from genome assembly GCA_004026965.1 of Petromus typicus. NCBI lineage: Eukaryota > Metazoa > Chordata > Mammalia > Rodentia > Petromuridae > Petromus > Petromus typicus. The sequence goes on from PVIR01002860.1 coordinate 90,331, forward strand.
CTGGAGGCTGCAGGGAGCTTTCAGGGGGCCAGAACAGACTGAAATTTGCAAGGGTTCTGGTTGGTCTCGGTGGAGAAACCAAGACACAAAATTGTCCAGCTCATGGAGGCTGCACTGGACGGCCCTCCCTCCCTAGTCCAAGCTTCACCAAGCTAACCAACATGGCAGCAGGTCCAGGCCCTCTCTCCTCTGCCACCATCCCTGCTGCACACGGGAAGGGCTGGTAGGATGGGTCAAGGGGAATGTGACCCAGTCTCACCCTCGGGCAGCCTCCTCTTGGGACAGAATCCAGGGTCCCAAGGCCCCCGTGTGAGAAGAGAGGAGCAAGAGAGACAGACTTTGTTCCCCTCAGGAAGCCCAGCACCTCCTCCCCAGGCCCACGGGCTCTCTGCTCCACATCCTGCCGCCTCAGCCAACTCTTTCCAAGGGCCTATTTTTCCAGAAACATGAGTTGAGCAAAACAGTCCCCTCCCTGAACTCGACTCTGAAATAATAACCCCTAGAAACACACGCTTTCTTGGAGAACCCTCCAGATCTTCCTGCTCTTTTGGATACGTCAAGGCTGGGTTTGCTAAAATAATAATCTTTAGGAACTCGGCCTTCTCCACAGCCAAATGTCTTGCATAAGAGTCTTACCTACCCCTCCCCCAGGCCTTGACCCAGAGAAATGGGCCGTGAGCTAACGTGGCCCAGAGTCCAGAGTGAAGTCACTTGGTTTTGTGCTCTTTCTTTCCTTCCTTCCTTCTTTCTTTCTTTCTTTCTCTCGCTTTCTTTCTTCTTTTTATCAAGATACATGTGGCTTCCAGAGCTCCCAAGTCCCGGGCCAGTGGGTGGCAGGTTCCTGGAGGTGATGTCATGCACAGTGTGGCAGCTGTTCTAAAGAAGGTGAAGACCATGGGCTTGGCGCCCCCCCCCCCCGAGACCCTGGAACCAGAAGAAAACAAGGAAGCCTCTGGTCCGGCTGTCTCGCTTTGACCAGGCAAAGCAGTGAGGCCTGTGTTCATCCTTGGAGCCTTCCTTCAGGCCATTTTCAGGGAGAAATTCACATGTCTTAGCTTAGCCAACGAGGGCAGATCCCTAGACTTTGGACTAGGGTGATTCTGGGCTCCATTCTCTGCTTTGGTGCTGAAGAGCTGTGTGATTCCAGCAAAAACTCATCCCTGTGTGACCTCAGCTTGCCCATCTGTGGAATGGGCTCTAGTTAAGGTTCCATACAATGGGATATGCAGTACATTTACCTGGAACCTGTGTGCCAGGTGTCAAGAGCCCCAGAGAATACAATGCTGAGGGTGCTGGCTGTTGCCTTGCTCACAGTCTACAGGGATGTCCTCTGAATGGCCTCTGACGGGTATGCCCAATTGTGAAGGGGTCGTCCAGCCTCTCCTGTCTGCCCTGCAGAGTGGTCTGGCTCCCACCACTGGTGACTCTTTGTTTTTTCTGTTTCCTGAAGCCTCCCCTGCCAAAAAATTACAGATCCCTCCCCCAACTGAGGGATTGCAATGCTCACGGGGCCTCTGGTTACTCTAAAGACTTGACATCACTCAGTCCTCACAACAACCCTGCAAAGCCAATACTATTGACGTCCCCATTATACATATAAGAAAACTGAGTCCCAGATGGTTTTCATTGTAGGTTAAAGTCCCAGTGCCTGGAAATACGGCAGGTAATAGGATTCCAGAGGCCTAGACTCACCACTGACCTTCATTTCCTCCCAACAAGTCCCCAGACAGCTTTTATTCCCACAGCTTGTGTAGGGGAGAGGGCGGCTTGCTGCTCAGCACAAGCTGGACCCTCTCAGCTCTGACTGTTCCTTGCTGTGCAGTCCTGGGTCACTCTCCTTCTCTGAGTGTCTTCCCTCATCTCTGAACTGGACACAAAAATCCCAATGCCCAGTGTCAGGTGGCCACAGGAGAGTAGATGAGACGCTCTGAATTGGCATCCTCCCCGGAAGGAGCACAAGAGCTCACGGCCTGACTGCGCTGAATGAGTATTTTCCAATCTTTGTTCAGGTGCTAGGTCACTGCTGAGAGCCAGGCCTGGCAGCCGCAGCAGGCTCTTCCGCTCTCCTGTGAGCACCGGCAGTGGACAGGACCGAGGACGCTGCGGTCACTTTCCCTGGGGCCACCAGCTCACAGGCCCCTGAGGCTGCCCCATGTCCCAGCTGGCACCCTGTGCCAGCCAGCCTCAGAGACAGAGAAAAAGAAAGCATGAGAGAGAATGCGCACTGTTCTTAGTCTCATAATCAGACCGTGACCCTGATTTTCAATCTTAATATTATCATTATTGCTGCTGCGACTGTCGTCTTTGCTGTTGTAGCAAAACGTGTTTGTAAGTAAGTTAATCCTCAGGACACACCAAGTTAATCCTCGGGACACGTCATGCACTGTGACTGGTGGACCATTCGGAGGACACCTGTGCCTGCTGTTCTTCCAGAGGCCTTGCGCCCACACTCTGGCCTCGGCATGGGCCCTGCCCAGCCTCCCCAGGCCCCCCCAGCAGGGCCAGGCCCCCAGTGCCTGCTGGGAACCTAAGCTGCCAGGGTTTGCTCCTTCCTGCCTCCTGCCATGCCTGGCCCTTGAGGCCCGAGCTCTCTGCCTCTGCTGTGGAAAAACCTAAACTAGGCAAATGCTGACCACGATGTAACCACTCTCGGTTACTGTACAGTTGCCACGAGACAGGCTCCGTGCTGAGTGCTCTTCCTGGACCGAGTCCTACAGGAAGAGATGGCCATAAATTCCATTTCATAGGCACAGGCTCAGTGCGAAGACCCTGAGTTCAGTCCCCCAGACTACAAAAAAAAGGGTTATTAGCCATGTGCGAGTATTAATGGCATATTTATTATTAACTAATTGGTGATAGTTAATAGCAAACAGTCTAATTCAGTCATTGCGAGGGGGGTTGGGCACGTCGGGACACTCACGTGCTCTTGTTTCACATTGTTGCTTGGCCAACAGATCAAAAACAGGATGCCTGTTACACTTGACCTTCAGAGAAACAAGGAATAATTTTTAGCACCAAGATGTCTCAAGTACCACATGGAATATGCTTGGTCTAGAAGTGCTATTTATTGTTTATCTGAACCCCAGATCTCTCCGGGGACCCACGCTCTCGCTTGCTGAGCAGAATATCTATAAGGGCACTCACTGGGATACGAGAAGAAACCTGGGTGCAGAGAGATGAGGGGACTCTCGGGGCTGAGCAGGCCACACCGCGCTGTCAGTCCCCGGCCACCCAGCTCTGTCCCCGGCCATGTCGGCTGTAGCAGGCAGGGCACAAGGTTGCTTTGCTATGTCAGGATGAGGCACAGCCTGCTGGCATTTTGAGGGACCTGCCTTCATTTTGGGGAACCCTCCCAGGGCACAACTCTGTTTCTCGGCTCCTGGGTGGGTTGTCTGCCCTGGGCACCCTCTGGCTGTGTTGTCTGGGCCACAGCTGCAGACAGAGCAGGACCAAGTTCATGGCTGGCTGGTGTCAGGCAACCCGGCAGGAAACAAACAAGCCAAGTGGAAAGGGGGGAATCCACCCATGACTTCATGCTCTCCTGGGTCCAAGTCTTTCACCTCCTGTGAACCGAGCCCAGGGCCTGGCTGCGGAGTGAGCAGGCCAGGACTCCAGACTTGTCCCTGTGCACAGCCGGGGAGCAGACTGCGCTCTGGCCTGTGGAGCTGTGAACCAGGCGTCGCCCAGGGGAAGAGCTCAAGGTCAAGGAGATGTGGTCAGGGCTGCCCTCTCCCTCACTAGCTGCAGCCCAGGCTCCATTCCCTGTTGCCAACCCCAGATGCAGCTCCTCCCCAGACAGGCTGTTCTCTGGGTTTGGGTGTGGGAGGGCTGAGCAGGTCCTGAAATAGACTCAGACTGGAGCAGCAGGGGATCCCCACTTTATAGATTCAGACAGCGAGGCCCAGGGAGCAAGACTCAGCCTCTCGGGGCTCCAGGCCGGTCTCTAGCCTGCAGAGCCAAGCCTGTCTCATGCTGATGACTTGGTGGCTCAGTGCTGTGTTTGACAAGCTGACAGCACCGAGCTTGGGCTGAGCTCAGCTGCGGGGCCCTGGGGAACAGCCCGTCTGTGGACTGTGTTAGGAAAGCACGCTGGGAGAGAATCTCTCTCTGTCTCTCTCCCCTTCTTCCTTCTTTCATTTGTTTCCTTCTTTTTTCTCTCCATTTCTCCCCTCTTTCCTTCCACCATCAGTGCTTCTGAGATCTGAAAGCAATCTGAGCCCTGGGGGAGGAAAATGACCCCCAAGTCTGCAAGGGGCTCCCAGCGTGGGCTTAGGTGGGGAGAAGCGTCTGCAGGACCACAGAAGAGGAGCAGATGGGCCATAGACTCTCCCAGGACGGCATCAGGAAGGACAAATAGGACTTCGACGATGCAAAGCGAAGGGAGAGGAATTTCAGGAGTGACGGCAGCTTGAGCAAAGGCCCTGGGCACCAGGGTCCCCCAGGGTCACGCACAGAGTCCAGAGCACCTTAAAATGAAACAGAAGCTGAAGGAGAGGTGGGATAAGGTCAGCCCTGAAAGTTATGAAAGCCACCGAGCATCTTGGGCTCTGTGCAGGGGGCCCTGAGCTCCACACCTCCCTCCTGCTCACACCTGTCATTTACAGGTATCCGCACTGCCTGGGAGGTTCCCGTCCCTGCTGGGGGAATATTTCCAACCTGCCCTTCACAGGTGAGGGAATGGGGTTCAGAGAAGTGAAGTGACCTGCCCAGGGTCACACTGTCTGAGGTACCCATTGTCTTGGAGCTGCCCTTTGCCATGGCACCCTGAGGCTTTGGGAGGCAGTGGGCGCTGTTTAAGAGGAATGTCTAACTCAGTCTGCTGGGCAGACTCACATGGAATTTCCTCTTCCCCCAGGAGGAAGGATTCCAGCTCCCTGTGGACCCTGGGACCCAGCACTCAGCCCTGGGACCCACCCAGTGGTCTCATCTTGGTGGCCAAGTGCTGCGTGGTTTCCAGTAAAATGTCAGAGATGACCCTCAGCTGCAGGGATCAGGGGGCAGTTGGGGGGGGGGTTGGGTGACAGGAAGCCCCGATGCAGCACAGAGTGCCCACACATAAGCATGCACGCACACACACACACACACACACACACCCCTACACTCAACCGTAGCACACCTCCACATGGGGCTCATGCAGGCGGATTAGCAACCATTTCCCAGAACAGGTGAAACTGAGGTTTCAAACAGATTAGCGATAGGCCTGAAATCAGGCCTATGATCCAGCTTGCCACAGACCTCAGAGAGTAGAGATGCTGTCCTCCCCTGGGCTCTCCTGCAATGAGCTCCTCACCCAACCCCAGAAGTGACATACACACAGGGTATGTGGGTGTGTACCTGGTCAAGGAGCCTGGCACAGCAGCATCTGACGTGCAAAGGTAGCACTTGAAGACATTTGGGATTTTGAACTGAGTTGAAAGTTTAGGAAGTTAGTGATTGAACTAGTGAATAAAAGCATACAGGTCTAGGTGGATAGATTCATTAGTTAACACCACTAAATGCTTGGATGAAATGAAAAGTATATAGGTGAGTGACAAATGAATGAGGGTGAGTGGGTGACTAGATGGGTGTTTGGGTGGATGGCTGGATGCAGAAATGACAGGTGGATGGATAGATGAAAACATAAGGTGTAGGATGAATTGGTGGACAAATTGATTGAAGGAAAAGCTAATGGAAAGATGGATAGAAAAGTAAGCAGATGGCGAGGCTGCGGAGAAGAAGGAACCCTTCTCCACTGTTGGTGGGACTGTAGACTCGTACAACCCCTGTGGAGATCAGTTTGGAGAATCCTCAAAAAGCTAGGATTGATGGTCCCATTTGACCCGGCCATTGCCCTGCTAGGTATATACACAAAAGAATTAAAAGACTCTTATCACAGTGACATATGTGCACCCA
>PVIR01002861.1:0-96402 GCA_004026965.1 Petromus typicus
AGTTGTTTGGGGGAGGGGAGAGTTTCGCTTTACAGAAGCAATCTGGGCTCGCATACGAGGAGCAAACACTGGAACAGGACACCACTGTGGTGCACCTAGGAATTAGTGGGTAGAGGCAACAAACATAAGGACAGGGACAGGCAGAGAGGTTATATGCCACCATGGTGGAAGAATCAGTCAACTCCAAGTTTCAGGAAACTCTGTAGGACAAAGAACCTAATTCCTTTAACAGTAAAGATAGAGGAAAATGAAAAATGGAAGGGAGCTCTATGATAAGACACATCCAACAGAAGCCCATGAGGATGCTCATTAAGAAACACAGAGCACATATACATACATGCATACATACATACATATATGCACAGACACATACGATAAGAAATTAAGATTTAAAATTACCATTCAAAACAGTATCAGATTATTACTTTTCTAAGTATAGCAAACATGTGAAAAACTCCTACACTGAAAAATCAAGCAGAGGTACAGATAAGGCTGGTCATGAACAGTCACATCTGAGGCCACGGATAACACTGGGACTCATGAAAGTCTTCTCCACACTTTGGAAGGTGTCCTATCCTTCAGTGTGGTTTGTCCCTCACAGCTCCTTGTGCAGGAAGCTCTGGCTGGCAATGATGGCACAGCATGGATCTCTAAGCTAGTAGAAGGTCAACTGGGGGCATATTTTGGAAAGCAATTAAGGCATTTCTCATGGGATCCTGGCTGGTCCTTGTAAGAGCACCATCACAGAAACCTGAATCTGGCTCTATACAGTCTCTCTGCTATCTGCCACTTTCATATGCTATGATGTGATAAAGCTGAGGTGGGTTTTCATCAGAACCGGGCTGATGTGAAGCCCCAGGCATTGAACTTCCAAAACTAGCAGCAATGGACCTCTTTACTTTATAAATTAGCTCGTCTCAGGTGTTTCATTATAGTGACCAAAACTTGACTGGTAAAGAGGTATGAAAACTTCTAAAATAAAGAGTTTTAAAAAAATACAAATAATGTTTCCCAAATGTAAGACGTACTATAGTTCAGAATGCTCTGATGAGAGAGCTTCTTACAGTCACTGCTATATTTTACTTTTTGAAAATGAAGCATCAGTAAGAAAAGATTTTTTATAATGAGTCACCTATAGGTAGAAAATCTGTTGATAATGCCATGAAGCAGTTTATTGTCTATTCCTATTCACCAACATTACTGTGAAAGTTTTTAAAACTATCTCCCAGATATTAAAAATCAGACTGATGAGCTTTTTTTTCCCTGAAATACTATAGTAGAAAGGGATGTTTATATTCATTTTCTTTTTGTAGTACTGGGGATCAAACTCAGGACCATGTGCTTGCTAAGCAGGTGCAATGCCAACTGAGCTACATTCCTGGCCCTACATTTAATTCTTAAAAGAATATCTCTATGTAAATAAGTCAATATAACCATAACATGATCCCTAACTGAATATCCTTTTTCAAATTCAATTTTATGGCTCATGATTGTGAATGGCAGGAAATGTTCAAGCCTTTTTATTTTTGTGAAATGGTCTAAATCTATATAATGTCAAATTCTTAGAAGAATTCTCTGTAGGACTTTGTCCCATCTCAATATATGGAGAGCAGGGACTCTGTGCACTACAGGGGAAGTCAGGGCCACCTAAAGCCACCAGCCAATGCCATCATCCTCATCTTTCCCGTGGCTGCAAGATACCAGATCTGGAGCCTGAAGAGGAAAAGTCCCTCAATTCACCTGCTGCTCTTAATGCAGGCTCTGTTTTTCCTCTGACCCACAATGTTCTCAAATCATAGCCCCAGAGGACCACCGAAGTTCACTCCTTAAACTCAGAAAAAAAACTGAATTGTTTCCCTAATGCCTCTGACTCTGCACCAGGAGACGACCTTTGCCAACAGGACATGAGAAAGCCTGCGTTCTGCCTGCTCTCATCGGAGCAGCTTCCCGAGGCACGCTGGTCTGGCATTTCATTTTTCTTTCTGAAGGTAAAGGACAGCATCTGTGCCATCCATGGGAAAATAATCTATGCACATAAAGTTTCAGTTGCAACATTATCCAAGACAGAAAAAATGGGTTTAATAAACTACACAAAGGAAAAGCTTCAAGGCATTGATTTGGCAAGGGTTGCATGGCTATGACGCTGACAGCACAGGTAATTAAATAAATAAATTGAACTACATTAAAACTAAAATCCTCTGTTCATTCAAGGGCACAATGAACAGAATGAAAAAGTAACCAACCTATAAAACAGGAGAAATTATGAAAAACAGCCAAGACTGTAACTACTCTAATCATCGTCCCTGTCACTGTAAACATCCTTCCGACATTTATACTCAACCAGAGAGGAACTGCATCATTCAAATCAATATATTTGGTCTACATATTCCCTGTGATTCAGTGGTTGCTTTGATTCAATTTCTCCACAAAATATATCATCCGGGCACCTAACCAACCAAACAGAACAATAGGTCAATTGAACATCCAAACAACCCACTGCTGCTTCCGGGTGAGGGCGTTACTCACCGGTGACACGCTGAGGACTAGCTGTGCCCAGCTGGGCCCTGGGCACCCACTACAAAGCTAGCAGAGAAATGTGCCCGAAATAAGTACAGAGAGACCCTTCTATGAGGTTACCCTCCGAAACAGACTCTTTTTTTTTTCTAAGCCTAAAGCAAATGATTGGAGGATTGCTTCTCACACTATCTATGTAAGTAGTATAAATTAGATTTTATGTGTCCTCTTCAAAATTAAAGAAAAGGAAAGAAGGAAGAAGAAAAGGAAAGGATGGAAAGAGGAAAAGGAAGGAAGGGAGTGAGAAAGGAAGAAAAACAAGAGACACAGAGCAGACTAGTAGGCTCTCAGGACATCATACATTTTCTTGTGATTTAAACTACTTCTCTTTAATTCTCTTCTTATTCAGACTTTTCTCCATCTTTTATAGTGAAATCTTTCCTTTGTCTAGCTGATGATTCCCCAGTGTGTCAAGAAAAAAAGCAAAAGAAAAAAAAAAAAAAGTTTTACAATAAGAAACTGTATCAATCAAAACGGCAACAAAAAGCTAAAAATATATGCTTTGGCTACATGAAAGTCACTCCTAAACAGATAAAGCCTGGAAATGTCTCGATCTCATGGGACACTGAAGGTCTGGCTACAGTCCCTCGGATGTACTCTTGGTTTCTGGCCTGTAAAGGCCCAGTTTGTCCTGTCCCGTATTTCAAGTTCTCTGACTTTGGGAACACTGTGGTGACAATAGACAAGATTAACTTGGCATTTCTGCAATGAAGTATGCTTTCCAAATGTATCAAACTTATTTTTGAATCACCATTTGGATGTGGGCAACTGATACAGGAATATGGCTGGAGGCCTTCGTCTTAATTTGAAGATGTTGCACCAGAGAAAGATGTGGTCTTCATTTGCAAACCAGAGACTCCTGCTATGACAGCCAGGAAAAACAGTGGCCTTCTGACATCTTGTTTATGCCGCATTCATTCAACACACCTAAGTGAAACAGAGTATCTTCTGTGTGCAGAAAAAAGAAAAGGTGTCTTGGAAATGAGAAAAAAATTCCAGGCCGAAGGGCTCAGGAAAGTGCTCTGTTGCCTCTGATAGTCACCAAAAAAAATAAAATGTGACAAAGTTCACTTAAATATATTTTAAGGCATTCTCTTGATTCATGGACCAAGAATATTCTTCAAAAGAAAAAAAAGGCACTTCTGCGTCTTAGCTCAACGGTGTTGCAGACAGTGCCACTGTGCACAGTGCACAGCACCTAGAAGTCTCCCGTGACGGCAGGGTATCAGGGATGTGCCTTTGGGAATGCTGCCATGAGTCAGGTTACAAAGTAAAACATGTTATCTGTGGTTTGCCAGGGCACTGAATCTTTTCCAAGGCAACTCCAGCGCTTCTCTCCATCTGTCGGGGTTCATCCTCCCAAGCCAGCCCCACTCTGGAGCTGCCCACTGCACTGCACATCTTCCGAGGACCCAGGACTTGTTTCCAGTGAACCACCTCTGTCAAGGCCAAATGATGAGGACGGCGAGTAAGAATACAGCTCAAAGAACAGCAACATGGTTCACTGTCAAGAGAATAACTTACAGTTCTATAGTGTGCTACCTAATTCCATCACCAAAGTTACCTAAGAGAAAACTACCTCTTTTTCAAGAGCAACAAAAATTTGCTTTGAAAATAGGGTATTTAACTTTAAAATCACATGCAAGTCATCACTAGGTGGTGTTCCTCAGTTTAGAAAAATCAAAAATGATCTCTGCTGTACAAAAGGGCTGTCAAAAAATAATCCTGTGCATCTAGCTTCGCTCCATTCGTGGATTTGCTGAGCAACAGGTATACAGCAGACACTGCTGTGCACTGGAGACAAGGACGCATGAGAATATATCCTTGTTTTCCTGGAGCCTGCATAGTCTGGCATGGTAGCTGGAAAGAAAAACTTCAATGAACCTCAACTGCACAGGGCCAGCAGGTCAAAGAGGTGCTCGCTGGCGCTGACTCGCTGTGCTGTGCGAGCACCGCAGCTTCTGTGCAGGAGGAGGCCCTTCCAGCGCCGCGTCTGAGACCCGAGGCAGACTTCTTGACATGTTTTACTTTTCCTTTGCCAGTTTTTTCAAAAAGGATCCATGAGAAGTCTCTGACCGCTCTGTCACATTGATGCCTTCGTTATCTGCAAAGCATTTATTACCTTTGATATTTTGTTTCATTAGAATAAACAGAAACTGCTCAAGAGCAGTGCCGCTTTCTCTGTTATGTGTTGAAGGTCCTCACGCTGCTGTTCATCGAACTGCTGGCTGTGTCCCACGGGATCCAAACTTCCCATGTCACACGATGGACTGCCCTCCACAGGATCAAAATACAACCATTAGCCTGAGCCCGCTAAAAACTGCTTTCACTAAGAAAAATGACTATGCTTATTTCCTTCATCAGAAGATGGGGGAGGGGGGGTTCACGGAGAAGGTTCATTTGCTTTTCTGATACAACTCAAATTGTGACCCGTGGGAACTTTCCATCTAAAAGACAATGACCTTCACAGTCACCGACTTCTGAATATGTGATTTACAACTGTCTGAAACAGATCCAGCTCTGCACTTGGATGTGGTTCCACCATACAGCCATCTGCCCTTCTTGGAAAGGTGAGTGTCCGAAGCCACCACCTGCTCTCCCCACGTGTCTCGTGACCAGGAGGGCTCAGTCCCCACAGCGGGGCCCGGCTGTGCCCGCTGTTTGCAGTCGTGGTCACAGTGGCTTCTCACCATTTACTCTGTTACATCAGCTGCTCAGTCTGTGGCCCTGCATCTTACCAAGAAAATGACTTCATACTTCATCGATGCTGCCAAGAGCCTGAGACACTCTCACCAGGGCACAGAGCTGTGACGCGGCCAGAGGCTGGGCACTGAGGAGCTTTCGGGGACAGGTCAAGACTCCAGGTCTTGAAAAATCTATACTGCACATAAAATTAAGCAGGCAGTATATGAATAAATGTGGCTAAATGAGTAACATGCTCTTCTATTTTTTATATGCTTTCATTACCTCCTGCTCCTAGTCATGTCCTCAATGTAGAACAGTTGTATTTTACAATGATTTGTTATGACTTCAAATATTTATTTATTCACTTAATGAAATATTGTCATTTGTTACCAAAACAATCATAACTAAGGAAATGCTCACTCTAGTGTATTTGAAAAATCAAGAATTAAAATCTCAACTTCATCATAGAGCAGCTATGGGACAATTAAGATACACAAACTCTCAGCCTGTATCTCTTCATCTGCAAATCTGATATAATGATACTACTTACACAGGTATAATAAGTAAACAAGACAAGTATTTTAAATGTCTGCAGCCTGCAATACTTGTTACTAGTCATTATGAGGATAAAAAAAGCAGATTAAAAAGTAATGGGCATGATGTAACAAGCTATGTGAAAACATTTACAAAATATTATAAATACTCTAAAATGTTATCTGTGAGTGATGGGAACAAAGGGTAGTTTCTCTCTGTCTCTACTTTTTGCATCTCCAAATTATCAATTAATAAACATTCATTTCTTTTCTAATTTAAAAAGTTTTAATCTAATAAACCACTTAAAGTGCCAATATTTAACTAACTTTCCCTATTTGCTTATTCAAAATATCACAAATATTTCTGATCACTTATAAGTTGCCAAACACTATTCCAAGCACTGAGATAGGCCTTTTCCTATGGAATATTTTAAAAGTTTTTCTCTTTGTATTTTTTAAACGTGCAGTGTAGTACAAGAGGCGCAGCTGTATTTATGGCAGAACTATGATCTCATACCTATATGAGGTCTGAAATAAATATTAAAATTGCCTTCAAGCTCAATAAACCCAACAGCCCACTGTACCCTCTCCTTCCAGATGACAAAATCCTGCCCATGAGGAGCCTAGAGGACAAACTGTTCTCCTGTCAGCAGATGAGTCAGTCCAGTGGGAAAATTTCCACAGTTTAGAATACCCTAGTGCTGCGTTGGATTTCTCCTACTTTTCACAGAACATAGCTCAGACTCCTATTAGCAAAGCAAAGAGTTCTCAGGAACTCTGACAGGAATAGACCCTTCACCTGTATTTTGAAAAGTGAACTTTTGTCAGGAGCACAGGCTTGCTCAACACCAAACTTTACAGTGAGGACCACAGCCGTCCAATCTGAACACACTTCCCAGTTTACTACAAAGAAGGTCAAAGAACAGAGAAGCAGAGATGCATGTAGAAGAGGGTCTCAAGGTCCCACTCTCGGGATGGTCCCCATAATTTATGTTTTAGGCAGCAATACTGACAGTGACAAGCACATGACTACCATAAAATCACCACTTCTAAAATGGCTCTTATAAATGCTTCTACAATAGTATTCTTAGCATTTCCAGTATCCTTTCAAACATCGTTTGTTACAAATCTTTAAGTCACAAAAAGGCAGCTTACTGGGGCAGAGCTACCCACATTTCCACATGCATGTGACACACACACGCACACTTTCACAAACACACACACACATATCTGGCTAAAGCACTCGCTCCCATCCTGGTGGGCAAGGACGCTGCCTCCCAACAGCCCCTAACGCTGCTGCTGCTCCCAAACTTCAGTGAAGTCTTGGAGGTGCTACTGGGATTTCTATTTCAAAAATGTGCTAAGTTAATAATTCTGGCCTACAAAGTTGTGTTAACTAACATTTTTATGTTGTATTTAATGCAAACCTTTTGGCAAAGGAAAATCTGAAGACATCACTAATATTTCTCTGCCTGAAATAAATGATTCTTGTATTTATTTGATAACCTGTTTAGCTAAGATTCCATTCCCCAGAATGTGTCCCAGTTGTTCCATCCCAGTGACAGCCCCTGTCCAGAGCCTGGGGGGGTGGGCGCCTCTGCTTCGATCTCTGGTGCTCTCGCCCATTTTCTCCCCAGTCTTGTGTTTGTCCGACCATCTGCATCTCAGCCCTGGCCTGCTGCACAGGCCCATTCAGGTCCCCGCCCGATAGGCACTTATCTGTATGCCACCCAGTCCCTTAGCCACGGTCCCTTCTTGTTTCTTCCACGCAGCCTCCTCTGTTCATCTCAAGCCTGCAGACCCAAACCAGCAGACCACCCAACACCAACCTCTCCTTCCTGCCTCGGCGCGCTCTCACTCCTCTCCAAACCCCAGGAAGGAACCAATGTCTCTGCGCTTATTCTCAGCTCCAGCAAAATTGGCTACAGGTATTAAACACTCACTCTCACTCTTTCCTCCCTCTCTCTCTGTCTCTGTTTCTCTCTCTCTGCCAACTATTACTGAATTTGTCATTCCACTGGTGAAAAATCCAGGCACTGAGACAGAGTCTCCGTGAAGTTAAAATACTGTCCTGACCTATGAAGTTCTATGTTGGAAGCAGGGCCATGGAGAAATTCCTTGGAGCCCTTTACAGATGCAAAATCACTTCTTCAGTCCACAGCTTGTCAGGATCAAGCCTAACACCCAGGCTTGTACTTCTCCGGCGACACCTGAGTCCCTCCCTGTGCCTCTGTGAGGGGACCTCGTGTGCTTCGGCTGTGGCCCAACACCAAGCTCTGGTGACCCCCAAATAGGCCACGGCATAGAACAGGCACGAAAACTCCAAACATGGGACAGCCAGAGAAAGATGCCAGGGGCTCTACACTGAGCAGCAGCCTGGCAGCGTCCAACCTCCCACTCAGCACCTGGCCCTGCCGCCTGCCAGTCCACCCTCAGAGGACTCTGGCTTCCTCTCATCCCTTTTATTTTATTTTTTATTGTATGGAACGTGTGAGCCAGTAATTCAGTTCTCTCAATATTAAGCTAAGGTGAGGAAGGAAAAGAGAATGCTGCCCCTGAGTCTTTATTTCATTCTTCTGTCACATGTAACCGCTTCAATGCAGTTTCCACATTGAAATTTAATTTTTTTTTTTTTGAGACAGGGTCTCACTTTGTAGTTCGGGCTGGCCCTGAACTCGGCCTCAAACTCACAGCAATCCTCCTGCCTCTGCCTCCCGAGTGCTGGTATTATAGGCATGAGCCACCACACCTGGCACTGTGGTATATAGTACTGATTGCTGGTGGGCATGAGTCTCCACATCCAGTATTGTTGTATATAGTTACCACAAATCGAACCTGGGCCCTTGCTCTTACAAGACAGGCACCAGGACCACTGAGCCAAATCCCTGGGCTTGAAATTTAATTTTATAATTTGTTTTCATTGCTGGAAATGAAACTCAGGGTCCTGTGCTCTATCACTGAGCTATAGCCTCATCTTTTAATTTTTACCCTGAATTATAAATTTATCACATTACAAATCATAGCTTTCTGTTACTCTAGGTTTGTTTCATTGATGCGTGTCTTTCATATGTAGCTAATGCATAATCCAAGCTAGACCAAACCTTTCTCTTTCCATGTGATTCACTTCATTGCCAACAGGCACTGCACACAGATCTTTACAAGTCATGGTTCTTGTTCTCAAATAGCTCCATAAGCTCCCGCAAAACCGCTTCATCCAAAACCTCCAAGACCTTGCAAACACTTCTTATTTACATGGTGTAAATACACAAAGTATGTTTATTTCTCCCAGTGTAGATCTCTTACATCTGACATTTAAATTGTTCTGCATAGAGGACAGAAGAGGAAATTATAAAGAAAACTGATCTACCAGTGTATAGAAATACTGGTCCTTCAACCAAACAATCTCGGACTGCACATGTGGGCTGTGTGCAAAGCGCTAACTGGCTGCGCCTTTAGCAAAGCCAAGGTCAGTGGGCTCACTCTGCAGCAATGATCATTTTAACTGATGCCATTAGGAGAATAAGAAGTCATAAATCATGAAGAGACAAATGTAAATCCAATTTGCAAAAGGAAATACTTCTACTCATCTCCCCTTAGTAAACTAACAGTCCCTGGGATCTCATAGTTTTTTTCTTGAACTCAATCCATTTCATTTCACTAATATATCTGATAAACATCACTAATGTAAGTTTCATTTTAAATTACCATCATGTTTCCTAGAGTCTTTATTTCCTCTCTGTATACTGCCACAAACATAAGTAACTTAGAAGGTAACCCTGAAAAATACAATACTACTATTTCAAATTGATGTCTACAACTGTCTTCTTTAAACACACACACAGACACACAGACACACAGACACACACACACACACACACACACACACACACACTGTAGAAACTCAGACAATCTCCACTCACTTAAATCTCCGGCTTAACCAATATTAGAGGGAGAGAAATAGATGCCCTTCACCTGTTGAACACTCAAGCCCGGGGACTAGTTAAGCTGTATGCTCACTGAGAATAGCCTAGCAATTCCTTACAGACATGTTTATATCTATTATCCTGTGACTACAAATATGCAATCCACTAACTGTTACATATATAGGTCAAATGGGGGTAGAAAAAGTACTACGTGTATGAAAAATGCCTTACTGCTTTGGAAAGGGCAAATGACTTTCAAAGTTGCTCTAGGATTACAGGAGCCCAAGAATACTAAAACAGACTCGAAAAGCCAAGGAACACCTTGCCCAGATGGCTTCATAAATGGTTCTTGTTCCACTTTCAGAAACCCCAACCCTGAAAACCACGTGAATATGTCACAAGTTGGCTTATGTGAAGAAGACAACTTGAAAATCCATCAGCAAACTCCAGCAAAGGAAGGACCACGGCCCTACATCCAAAGTTACCACAAGATGTTACTGGATCTTGTTTCATTTTATGCTTCCCTGTCTTAACTGACTTTTAAATTAAATAATCACCAGTGGTCCCACTTACATTTGCCAAATGGACTCCAATATATTGAGTTAGAAATTTCAAGCTCTTTTCCAATATTCAGCACTACATACATACACTGCTTTCCCAAGACTATAAAGATACTTCGTGTGGCATTTCCCAAATGATGACCAATGGGTAAAGATAAGTGGTGTGATAAAAAAATACAGTGAATGTTAAAAATTTTTTAAATTTATTTCAGTAAAAGACATATTGACATTAATCTCCTTCAGAATATTCCTCCTTGCTTAAAATACACTTATTGAATATCTTACAATTCCTGATTTCAAAACTGTACAGAGCTACAATAACAAGCATGTTGTAACAGCATTAAAAGAGACATGCTAGAATGGAATAGAATTAACTCTCACATATGTGGTAAAAAAAAAAAAAAAAAAAACCCTCCACAAGGGTCCCACAACCATTCGACAGGGGACAGGACAGTCTTTTCAACAAAGATGTTGAGAAAACTGAATCTACACACTAAAAACTACAGTCAAAACCTTGCATTATACTAGAGCGGAGGGAAAACTCAAAATGGATCAAAGACCTAAACACAGGAGTTAAAACTACAAAACATATGGAGAAACCTTCAAGAGGCTGGCTTTGGCAATGATTTCTTAGATATGAAGCCAAGTACAAATTAAAAAAAAAACACAAAGTATTGAGACACTTTACAAAATTAAAATCCTTTCAGCATCAAGGGACACTTCAGTGAAATAAAAAGGCAACCCATGGAACCAGGGGAAATATCTGCAGAAACCAGGACCCTTCAACACTGCTGATGGCACTGTTCAGTAGTACAGCCACTAGGAAAAACAGTATGATGGCTCCACAAAACCTAAGGAACAAAATTCCCCTACGATCCAACAATCTCCCATCAGGGTATTAACTAAAAGAACTAAAAGCAGCAGCTCAAACACACATTTGTATATCAGTGTTTATAGCAGCAGTACTTACAGTAGTCCAAAGGTAGAAGCAATGAAAGTGTCCCTTGATGGGTGGACAAAAAATGAGTCAAGGAATACATGGATATTACTCAGCCTTAGAAAGAAAGAACACCTTGACGCTTGACACCGCAGGAATGAACCTTGAGGTAATTACACTAGGCCAAACAAACCAGTCACCAAGAACAAATGCTGTAAGACTTTACTTACATAAGCCATTTACCGCAGTCAGGCAGCAACCTGAATATACTTTATTTCATCTCACTAAATAAAGCACTTAAAAATAGTTAAAATGGTACATTTTATCTTATGTATATCTTATGCCACATTAAAAATAATTTTTAAAACATTCTTACTTTTGGTTATAAACATATGGAACCTGACTTAGACTACAATTTAAAATATGAGAAACACTGAGCATAGAAGGGTTTACTTTTTGTAAAAACGGGTCAAGAGTGAACAGGTCTCACCTTCCTCTGGTTGTTCACTGCAGCACGAGAGTGAGTGTCCACACCGCACTCCGGCTCATGACATTCCTCAGACCGGTTGGATCCAACATCCTGCTTTTGAGGCCACAAGCCATCTGCAGGGGGCCTTCAAGCCAAACTTTTTCACTGCCAGCATCCACCCCTTTCTCTGGAACTTCTGCCTCTATTTCTTTATAACCACTTTGTCCTCTGTGCTGTATAAGGGCTGCTTAATGGTTAGCTATTCCTTCTACTTATATTTAATTTGTTTCACTTCCAATGATACTACTTTTTGATAAGTGTCATGGGGCTTGTCCCTAGGAGGCAAGGAGGCCACACACGTGGCTTTTGTGAACTGGCTAACAGAAGTATTAACCAATCACAGGCCAGCTCTGAAAGACAAGATGTGATTGGTCACCAAGCATGATGTGCATCATTACATAGGTAGTGATCTGTGTGTTCAACAGCCAGCCACTTGTGTGGTTATCCATGGTATACAAGATGTAGCTGTAACTTGAGTCATGCTCTTAGTGTTATTTAAGTAAACTCTGGAAACAAAACTGTAATATGAGAACCAAGCAAAGCCAGTGCTGTCTCTATGATTACAAAGTGAGGCATGCAGAGCCCAGAAGAAAAGCTAAGGATTCTTCAACAGGGTGTAACAGAGTAACAAAGCTAGCCTCATCAGGAAGAAAAGTGTAAAAGTTAATGGAGAAGAAATTATGTCAGCATAAAGGAAAGATTCCATAGGCAATGAAAGTTCTGTGTTAAGAGGAAGCAAAGAAAAGCTAGAATCTGAACATAGTAGCTAGAACTGGAAGACTAAAGGAAGAGCTAGGCACGGAGGAGTGTTCCTGTAATCCTAGCACCGGGGAGGCTGGGGCAGAAGGACTGTAAATTTTGAGCCTAGCCTAGGCAATTTAGTGAAAACTTAGCTCAAAATAAAAAATAAAGGGCTTAGAATTTAGTTCAGTGTGGAGGCCCTGAGTTCAGTCCTAATATTGCAAAATAAACAAAAAAAGAACACTATAATACAAGATTGGAAAACATAGTAATATTTTAAATGAAGGTTAATACAGATTCTAGAACTGGCTAAAATCAAAAGTATTATTCTTTTAAAGCTATTTTACTCGTCCACTTTTATATTAAGCACTGTATAAAAAGAACCATGATGACTTTACAGCATGAGTTTGCTTGGCTTTGTATAGTCACAGTTTAGAAAGAATATAATAAAGTTATTTTAAAATACTGTATAAGAAAGAAGAAGAGATGATGCAATACATGGGGGCAAGTCAAGCAGGGACTCAAAAGAGACCTCCCCAAGGACTCTGTCCTAATCCTATGAGCACTGGAGGCTGCATTAGTCCCCTGTGCCTGCTATAAAACCTCCCATAACCTCGGCGACTCAGAAGGACTGGAATTTATTCTCTTGCAGTACTGGAAGCAGAAGTTGACCCTCATTTTCACTGGGCTGTGATCAAGGTGCTAGTAGGGGCAAGCTCCTTCCAGAGGCTCTGGGGACGATCCACCCCTTGCCCCTCTCTCAGCTCTTGTCACTGCCTGTGGTCCAGGAGTGTGACCTCCCCTCCACACCCTCCCCCCAATCTCTCCATCTAGTTTGCACATTAGTGCACCTTAGTTTGTGCACATTAGTTTGCACCTCCGTTGTGCATGTGAAATTTCTCTGAGCTCCCCACTTACAAGGAGGCAGTTACCTGGACAACCCAGGGTAATCTTCCCACATTAAGACTCTTACTGAATCACATCTGCAAGGTATCTACCACTCCACACAGCACATGAATTAACAGAGGTTCCAGGGTTTAGAATGTGCAAGGTCCATTTCTGAAAGCCCATTTTTCAGACTACAACAGAGGGCACTAAAAAGTTTTGAGTAGAGAGTAGACTTGTGTGCTGAAAAGATCATTCTGCTGTAGCAGAGTCAAAGAGGGTGTGAGAAAGTCTGCTGGCCAAAGCTACTGACTATCCAAGCAAGAGTCACAAGTGGTGCGGAAAAGGGGGTAGCAGCGAAGATGAAGAGAAGTGAAAAAGATGAAAGACCAAGTGGACCAGGAGGGCGCTCTAGACATGCTGCACCAGCTAGTTTTGGGCAGTGCCATCCACTGTGCAGCAAGGCACAGGAAAAGGACCAGGGGTGCCAGAGAAGACCAGGCTGAGCACTGACCTGTAGTAGGGTGGGGCCCATGTGACACTACCCAATATAGCAAGGTTCTTTTGGAAGAAGCAGGGGAAAAGAGCACACGCCCCAGGGCTGGGGCAGATCTTCCACTTAACTTTTTTTTTTTTTTTTTTTTTTGAGACAAGTCTTGCTTTGTGCTTTGTGGTTCAGGCTGGCACTCAGCTCAGCCTCAAACTCACATCTCAGCAATCCTTCTGCCTCTGCCTCCCAAGTGCTGGGATTACAGGCGTGAGCCACCACACCCAGCACTGTGGTATGTGGTACTGGCTGCTGCTGGGCGTGAGTCTCCACGCCCAGTATTGTTATGTGGTTACCGGGGAATCGAACCGGGGTCCTTGCACTTGCAAGATAGGCGCCAGAACCACTGAGCTAACTCCCCGGCCCTTCCACTTAACTTTTAATCTGGGTTTGGTAAACCTTTGTTATATGAAAATGACATTGGAAATACTTGTTCTCAAGGCTTGCATTAGTCAAGATTCTCAGAAAAAGAGAATCAACCCGATATATATGTTTATCAGACAGGGATTTATAAGAAACGCTCAGATGACTTGTCCCCCAATGGCTGCCTACAGGCTGGAAAACCAGGAAACCAACAGAAGCCAGAAGCCTCAGACTGAGAGAGATGCAGCATCAGTTCAAAGTCAAAGGCCTAAAATCCCTCAGGAGAGATGCTGGTGCAAGGCCATGTACAAAGGCTGAAGAACCTGAAGTCTGATGTCCATGGGTGATGTCAGCAGAGAAACAGATGGTGAGGGAGAGGCACATCTGGGAACCGGCTTCGCTCTTCTGCCCCTTCAGTCCACTGGGCTCCCCATCTTCAATGCTGCTGTCCGCTGCTGCCCACTCCAAGGTGGTTTTTCCCACTCAGCCACTGACCAACTGGTCAACCTTCTCTGGAAACACCGTTCTAGACAAAGCCAGCGCACTTCTACCAATTTTCTAGTGTCCCACCATCCAGTCATATTGAAAACTAAATTTCATCACCTGCAGGCACGTGAGAAAACTAGAATTAATGGTGAGATGCATGTGATACAAGGGCTTGTTAACACTGAGTATTTATTACGCACTTGGGTCTCATTCCTAGTAAATTCTTTGCCAGTGTGACAATTCAAGGAAAAATCAATGGACGACAGAATGAATCAAGGCTGAATTCTTTCACTTTGCTCAGATTCCTCTTGAGTTTTGCTTATTCATATTCATTATTGTTAAATCCTGACCACAACATAGTTATCGATATATTCTGAAAACGGTTCAACCAAATGAAAACCTTCCCCTCCTTCAACAAGGAGTAAAATGCTCAACATATGTTCTTATCTTTAAGATATATGTGATCCCTTGGTTATATGTGACCACAATTTCCAAACTGTATGGATAACTTAAGCTAGTTTAATTTAAGGATGAAACATATTCATTTGCTCAAATAAGCAACCCAGACAATTTATTTTAAACAAACATATTTATGAATTTATTTGCTTTTTGATTGAAAATCATTTAAAAGTGAAACTAGACATTGGTTTTTCATAACAAAATTTTAATAAAACTAGTTCTTAACTCGGAACCTCATATGTGTCTGTCATTCACTAATTATCTATTTTCCTTTATTAGCAGAGCATAGGTCAAGACATTTTCATCTGGGTTTCCTTCACTATTCAAAATTTTCCTTAATTACAAATTTGTAGATATTCACAGCACTTTGATGATTCTTTGCTGTTTTACAACTCAACATTCTTCCATCAAGGGAAAAGTAATTTCAAGTTAAACCTCAATTACTCTCTTCTCTAAAAGTCAGACCAGATCCAAGACTCAGACTGGATCCAAGATGTCACACACACCCACAGAAAAATACCCGAACATCAGCTCACTTCCATTCCTTTCTGCACTGGCCACTGCCCTGAACGAGAACCTCAGGAAGTTCAGCATCACACGTTCTGGTCATCACACAGCCTGACATGTGGCTTAGCTCTTGCAGACCACTATTTCCCACTCCCACAGTCCTTTCCCTCCAGCTTTGTTTATTCTGTGCCACTGTAGCAGAGGTAATTTCTAGCTCAACTTGTAAGTTTGATCACCTGAAATAGTGAGCTATCTCATCAATCTTCAGTACAGAAATAACCAGAAAGCATTTGGATCTATGAAGTTGATAGCTGATACAAATGGCATTTGGATGTAAATGCCTTTCTGAGCAAATAGATTGCTGCAAATCTAGTTCCAGTGTGGAGGAAATCAGAGACCCACTTACTCCAACAACTGGCAACCGCAGACCTCATGCGGGTCTTGGAGAGTTCAGAGTCATACCAGATAGGCACGCAGCTGGCAAGTTCAGCTGCCATTTTATTTTAGGCCTAAATAAAGAAGAGGTGAACATGATTCTCAAGACACCAGGGTATTGTGTTCTTTCTTATTTCAGAGTCTGCTGACAATATATAACTTCAGATTTTGCAATTTGCTGCTCAGAGGGAGGGAGAAAAAGCTCAGAGCCTTGACAGTGACTCATCCTATAGGGAGCAATTCTAGAGGTCAAGCAGCATGGATTATAGTTTAATTCAACTGCTTCTTAATGAATCTTAAGCAAATTCAACTTGAATGTACATGTGAAATATTATTTCCCCTCTATTTTTCTGTCCTATTAGCTCAGTATCAGAAGCCTTGTGTGATAAAGGGGAAATGATGCAAATATTTATAAATCTGTTTCTCTTTGATGCTTATTTTATGGATGTATACATGAAGTAAAACCTAAAGGAGGCTAACTGCAAAGATGAACAAGAAAATGCAATTCCAAAGCATAGGGGGGCTGTCTATGATAAGAAAGTCAATATGAGCTAGGGACACTTATAATTCCAGCACTCTGGGAGGCAGGGACAGGAAGGTCACAAATCTGAGCCCAGCCTGGGCAAGTTACTGACTTTGTGAGACTGTCTCAAAACTAAAAATAAAAAATGTCTGGGAATGTACTTCTCTGCAAATGTACTGGGTTTAGTCCCCAGTACCCCCCTACACACGCACCCGCAAGAGGAAGAACTGGCCAACAAAGGCAAGCAGCAACTCGACTATAGGTATTCACAATGAGAAGCATCGTGCTAAGACTCAGACTGTCCTAGAAAAGCCCCATCTGTGAGGAACACGAAATCAAGCCTGTCCAAACAGGCTTAACCAATGAGTATTATGGGATATAGTTGATGCATCAGCTGAGGGTAGGACCAGGGAAAGCGCTGTCTGCACTGAGAGCCCTGTCATTGATGACCTCTATGCATTTCCCCTCTTCTAGCTGCTCTGAAGAGCAAGCAGAACAGAAAATCTTGCTGAAACATTCTGCCTTATTCCACATTACTCAGAAGAACAACTCTTGTGGTTTCTTTGGCTATGTAACTTTAGAGCAACTGTGTTCATTTCTGGGAATTGGCCCCTTTATGTTAAAAAGCTTGTTCGGGGCCAGGGATATAGCTCAGAGGCATTGTGTCTGCCTCGCAAGTGCAAGGTCCTGAGCTTGATTCCCAGTACCAAAAAAAGAGCTGGTTTTGAATGTATGTAGTCGGTATGGCTAAGATCCTTCCCTGGATGTGTCAGGGTCCTAGAAGGTGCACATGAGTGACTGGGAAAGGCTGGCATGAGGGCCAGTAACCCACAGGGCCCAACACAAGCTCCTCATCCTCCAAGATGTTCACCCCACCTGCCCACCAACTGGTCACCCACGGTGACCTCTAACACACTCCCCCAGCAACAGTTTTGCCAGCTTGAGCAGCCTCTCCCCTTCCTGCAGCCAAACTTTGTCCACAATAGACTCACCTATGCTGTCTCAAGAAGCCTGGGGATTCAGCTGCGCAGGCCTAACCTGTGCTGAGCCTACCACCCCGGCTCAGTGCTTCTCACCACGCTGTTGCATGTGCCACATGAGTCTGGAACATCTCTTGGGAATTTATGGGGATAAAAAACTGCTTATAATTATTTCTAGGGCTCACCTCCATTTACACAGAAGAACAAAATACAGTTTTCCCTTGATATTCAAGGGCAATTGATTCTAAGACTCCTGTAGTCCGGACGCTTATTTAAGTGATAGCGCTTTTGAACATAACTTACACTCCATACACCCTTATCCCAATTATTCACAATGCCCTGCAGAATGCCCTTTGTCACTCCTTTTGCGTGGATTTAGTGAGGTACTTGGCATACAGCAAATTCAACTTGTGCTTTTTGGAACTTTCTGGAGTTCTGTCTTTCACTAAGTTCAGTCCTTGGTTAGTTGAATCCTCGGCTGCAGAACTTGATGGCAAACAGGGCCAACCATGTCCCCTCCACTGTTTGAGAACGTCTGTTGGCGAGACTTGCTCATGACTTTAGAAAACCACAGTATCAACACTGCCAATATGCCACAGCAGTGCCAGTCTGCATGTGTAGCCATCACATGCCAATACTAATAGTAAAAGGAGTTTTTGATAGCCTCATATGCAAAGTCCAAGGAATTATTGAAGATATATGAAATACTAGATATCCATGAATGCTATTACTCAAATCTATTTCAGTTTTGCCACCCAACCTTTTGTTTTGATTTTTTTTTTTTTTTTTTTTTTTTTGAGATAGGGTTTCATTTTGTAGTTCAGGCTGGCTCTGAACTCACTATGTAGCCCAGGCCAGCCTTGAACTCACAGCAATCCTCCTACCTCTGCCTGAAGAGTGCTTAGATTACAAGAGTGAGCCACCATGCCCGGCACTGTGATACATGATACCAGGGATCAAACTCAGGACCTTGTACTTGCCAGCAGACACCAGAACAACTGAGCTAAATTCCTGGCCCAACATCCAATTTTCTCAGGAAACTATAGCGTATTAGAGTTTGTAATCTTAGAACTACATATTGAAATTATTTTGGGTCTGGTCCTTATTTTTCAATCCTACTCTGATTCTGTTCTGACTGGTCAGCTCCTGTCCAACTCCCCAGTAAACTTTTTTCCCCCAATTTATTCTCTAAGCCTGAACATCTACTAGACACAATGCTCTCTAATTTTCTTGTTTTGTGGTGGGATTTCAGGAGGCAAGATATGTTTTCACATGCATTCTCTATATAGGGCTTAATTATTCTGATACCATCCTGACAAACATGGCCTCATTCAGTGCAAAATATGTTTGTCATTTCCCTCACTTGAATAGTCAATACTTGGCCTTGACAAACTATTCTTCGTCAATTATTTTAGGCCTAAATAAAGAAGAGGTGAACATGATTCTCAAGACAACAGGGTTTTGTGTTCTTTCTTATTTCAGAGTCTGCTGACAAAATATATAACTTCAGATTTTGCAATTCGCTGCTCAGAGGGAGGGAGAGAAGACACTCAGAGCCTTGACAGTGACTCATCCTGTAGGGAGCAATCCTAGAGGATGCTTCACTGCATCTCAGACTGCACAACATCCCAGCAACGCCAGGCAGGTCGGAACACTCATAGGGGAAGCCTGGGTTACCCATCCTCCATCACAGCCCTGGCCTGCCCCTTTCTTCTAACAAATACAGGCAAGCCTGCTGTTCCCTCCCCTCCCAAGGCCCCCACCCATCTCCTCACACTTCTCTTACATCCAAACTGACTCGTTCTGCGCAGGTGCAAGCATCTATTTACTGCATCTTAGCTTCTGATGACGGTGGTTTTGAGCATTTACATTTAAAAATACAGGTAATTTGTATTATGAATTTCTTGTTCACTTCTTTACGCTACTCTGAGCATTCTGCTGGTTTGTAAACATTGTGCACACTGGTAGTTATTTCATCTGGCAGCTTCACTCAGGGTCATAAATGAGCAAATGCAAAATGTTTCTCAACAAAAGAGGGCATTAGGTCTGATGGGGCCAGAGTCAGCCCTTTAGAAAGCATAATCTCCCAGCCACCAGGTCCTTCAAGACCAGTTCTTCCTGAAACAGGGCTCTTGGAGTCGGGGAGTCACATCTCTCCTTTCTCATGTTAGGGAGGCAAATAATGCCAAGCCTGTAAGGGCACCACATAGGCGACATGCCACAGCCCTTGAGGTGGCTAAATAAGAGACAGAAAAGCCCAATAGTTAGCTGGCCTCCTGGTCACTGAATCAGCGGATCAGCTTCCCCCACGACGGCACCTGTCCAGGCTCAGGGGTGCTCGGCAGTGGCTTTGCTCCCCAGGCCCCCTCCTCAGCACGGGCAGCCTGGGGAATAGCAGGGGGAAGAGGCCAGGGGCCAGACAGGCGCTCTACTGTCTGCTTAGGAGGGATGAAGTATGAACTTTGGGGCCTCTCGGGGGCACTCCACACTGGGCCAGGAGACACACTATGGCATGTGAAGAACACAGGGCCCTCATCTCCGGGGCTGCACCTGCTGACCAGCAGTGAAAGAGCAGCACTCTGGTTTCACCACATCTCAGACAGGACAATATCTCCGCAACCAATGCCAGGCAGGTCAGACCTCCCTTAGGGGAAGCCTGGGTATTACCCATCCTCCATCACAGCCCTGGCCTGCACCAGGGGCCCAGAGATGATGTCAGTGGACCCCAAGTGCTGGCCGAATGGAAGGAGGGTCCTGCAGGAGCTCAGAGCTGTCACACAGCCCTTTCATACAGACCAGCTGCATCCTGAACGACACATACAACTGGCTGGATGATGCCAACTGTTCCTGTACAACATGAGCGGAAGGAGTTGGGGCGCAGCAAGAGGGAGGCTGGGAGGCAGACAGCACCTGACTACAGGGCGTCTTCCACCAGCCCGGGCTGCTGAGTCTGTCATGCAGAAGCCAGGAAGCTGAGGGTCTGGAGCCGGGTGGCATGCTTCCTGAAGACCGGGCTCTGGTGGTATGACAGGGAGTCTGTGGATGAGCAAGAAGGGGCATGACCTGAACCAGTGACTTCGAAGACACAGCGTGGGACCCTGGATCAAAGTCACTCTTTGGAACTGGAACTGAATAAAGAAATCAAGTCAGTGACACCTCTGTAAAGATCGCTTTTCATCTGTGTCCTGCACATGTGAAGACTCTAATCACGGATACCAGCATCTAACAGAGATGCACTTCCTACATTCTAGGCCTTTCTCTCTCATGCCCCACAGGGGGGAAGGCTACTGCCTATTGTATATAGGCGCCGACTTCTTGTATTCTGAAATTCTTGGGCAAGAGGGAAGATGGAGAAAAGGCTCAGATGGCAAACCACCAAACTTCCTTCCACACAAGGCAAAGCCGCGCTGCCACCTTCGGATTGACTCCAATGAGTCACAGCTTATTCTTCTTACACAGCAAATTTATGAATAACTTTATACTGAAATATGTCTCTACAGTCACATGTTCAGGAATTGGAAGGTGTTTCCCCCACAGTCTGGAGCACAAAAGCCTCTTCAATCTCAAGTTGGATGCATGTTACAGAACAAGCAGCATAATCGCGAATTTAGGGTGCTGGGAGCAGAGTATGAGCAGGAAGAGGTTCAGAAGCCCCCCTCAACTGCAGGAGCTCTACTACAGATCCCCAGCAGATACCTCAGCTACGGAAGGCACTGGAGCCCATACAGCGTGTATTTTTCCAAAAACAGATATGCCTGTGATAAAGTTTAATTTATAAACCAGGCACAGGAAGAGATTAACAATAATAATAATATAGAATAATTATGACAGTATAAATTATCTTCAAATTAGGAATTATTTCTAGAAGTTTCCATTTAATATTGCCAAATCACAGCTGAACACAGGTAACTGAAACCACAAAAAGTAAAATAAAGAAAGATCCAGGTGAAAGGCAGAGACCAGCTCTCCCCAGCCAATACCAACCTCTTTCAGGGGGCAGACCTAGTGCTATGCACACGTTTGTAATCACAGGTAAACTCATCTTAGCTGCACAACCGTGGGCTTTCTGTGCTTCTTTTATACTTTCTTGAGTCCCTTCCCTTTTAGCGTTAGCCTCTTTGAAGTTGCACAGCTGTTGCTGGTTAAGTAGGAGGGTTACCCTGGCAAAGACAAGGAGAGTGGGGTGATGGTATTTTAAGAGCCAAAACAGCCTCTGCAGAAGGTGCAGACTCCTGAACATCACGATGTGTTGCGGTCTACAAGTAGTTTTGGACAACTAGACTGCAAAGGGCACTGCGCTCCAATACGACTTTTTTCTCCCTGTTTCTTTCTTAGCCTTCTCAAAGTTTCATTTCACTCCATACAGCTTCTCTAAACTAGCTTAGGCAAAGAAGATAACCACACTGGGCTACTTGTTAACAGTGTAAGTGACTCAGTACACACAGGTTTTTAAGAGTGCACACCTTTAATCCTGGTTTTATACACAGACAGTACAACAGACATTATTCTCTTCTGTGGACAATTTCTTCCAGATCCTCCTATATTTTGCACGGGGCTGCATTTAACAAATCCAAGTTAAGCCAAATGAATCTTGAATAAATATTTAATTGGGATCTTTTCAGATAGTGAAATAGTTGGAGAGAAAGAAGGCTTTTTACAAACACACCACTGAGCTGAGGAAGGTGGAAAAAGTCAATAGATGAGTTTCCTGTCTTTCCCGCAGTTTCCTCCAAACCATTTCTGCTTTGCATTGCTTCTCTTTTTCTTGCATTTCTACATCAAGGCACCCTTGCAGACTTCTACAGCAACGCAGAATGGTGCTGCTGTCTGTGAACAGCAAAAGCATCCAGACAGGCCTGACTGCTTTTTGTCCTTCCAAGATCTCATACAGTCTGCAGCACAGAGAAGGCCTGGGGGCTGCGGCCCCTGTTCTCTTACATCTTTGAGTGTTTCCAGGAAGGTCTACGGTTTGCACTAGCAGTCAACAAACTCACAGAGGCACAGAGAGTAGACATTTAGGCGTTGTGGGCCACACAGACTGGTCATAACTACTTATTTCTGCAGTTGTAATGCACAAACAGCCACAGACCATACATAACCAATAAGTGTGTCTGTGCCCCAATAAAACTTTATTTATAAAAACAGACTGCAGGCCAGATTTGACCCAGAGGTCACACAGTCTTCCAACTCATGGATTACAATGAAGCATCTCTATGGTTAATATTGGCTCCTCAGTCAACATGCTAACACAATAAGGCCACATACAATATATTTGTCGTATGTGCCAGATATTGTGTTAAGTAATTTAACATCCATACACATACAAGGTGTGATCACAAAATACAGTGACTGTTTAAATTTTAACAACTTATTATAATACAATGATACATTGCCAAGAATGATGTGCTAAGAGTTTTCAAAGGAGGAAGAGTATTTGGGGAGGGATTAATGCCAGTCTGTCTTTTATTGTAATAAATGTTTAATTAAAACATTCACCAGTTTTCAATTGTCCTATGTACATTACCACAAATTTTTCTGCTTTTTATTTTTACTATATTTTTGCCATTTTTTAGCAACACAGAAAAAACAATTTATAACACCATGCAATAATTCTACATCCAATCCTTATTTATTCTTGCATATTTATCCTCAAGGAATATTTCATAGCAGTTACTATATGTGGCCTTTCTTCCAGTGTAGAGCTTAAACCCAGGGTTTCATGCAAGCTAAGTATATCTTTCAATACATTTTTATTTTAGTGGACAATGACTACAACTATTTATAATATCCACAGCCAGAGGTCTGTATTAGTACTACCAAAGTAAAAACTGTAGGTGTTTTAAAGTCAGAGAAGACACCAACGGAGGAATGCAGGAGATAAGACGGTGGTCTCCGAGTGAGTCCTCCACACGGTCCCGGCCCTCCTCATGGCTCACTGTTTCACCTCTCCTATCTGTCCTCTGATTACAAACCACAGTAGCTTTTCAAATCAAAAGCAGAAAAGATGGCAGCAATAAAATCCTAAGCCTCAAGGTGCCAACAATGAATTGCAGATGTGATACTGAATACTAACAATGGTCGCAGGGAAAATTAAGTTGATGAGACGCCAGAGAGCCAAGTAACCCAGGAAACATGAACCAACCAGGGGTGAGATGGAAATACAGGTGGAGAAGGAGCCGCCGACACGACCACCTGACAACACGCACGCGAGCCATTCTCTCCCGCTCTTCCCCGGCCCCTTGCGGTGTTTGCACACGGCATTTTCCTCTCTGACACTTGGTTCACCTACACCTCACACCCTCCTTTTCCTGTTCCCCCTCCCTTCCCAACTCCTTCAACTCACTCCCTTTTCTACTCCACTGAGAAGCTCAGACAACAGTTCTACAAAATTTCCTTCAGGCTGGGTTATGTATTTCTCTCTAATCCTACAGGCTACTAACGCCGCTGGATAAGTCTCTCGGCCCCTACCCATGTCAATCTTACCTACAGCATGACACCTCTCAGGTGCCCAAGGACTCAAGCTCTGAGACCACTCAAGCTGACATCAGTTTACAGAGAGAGACAGAGACAGAGACAGAGCGTGTGGGCGTGTGTGTGTGTGTGTGTGTGTGTGTGTGTGTGTGTGTGTACTGGGAACGCGGCTGGATTATTATCAGTATTGTGAACTTACAGATACACATATTCTTGGGCTCAAAACAGAAAAGCCCTGAAGCCGTGTGCATTTGTCAACTTTCTGTTATTACAATGAAACACCTGACATATGGCACTCAGGCAGAAAAAGAGGTGTTTTATTTTTATAGCTCAGAGATCTGAAAGTTCAAAGTCCAAGGTCCGCAAGCCCATTGGTCTGGTCTCCAGTGAGGTGGCAGGCATATGGCGGCACATTAAGGAACAGTCACATCTCAGACAGGAGCTCAGAGAAAGCAGGCAGACAGGGCCAGCCTTGCTCTCTCTGGGCTATAGCAATCTCCTCACCAGAACGACCTAAGATGCTCCCATTAGGCCCCGCCTCCTAAAAGTTCCACCACCATCCACAAGCAGCACCATGGGGCCAAACCTTTAACCACAACAGGCCCTGGGGGGACAATACCATATCCACTCCACAACACAGCACCAGACCGTCCTGACGGTGGCTTGGTCACCACATTGTCACTGTGGTTGTGAGAGAAGTGGCAGCTCTACCTGGAAACCCCACCTAGGCCGCAGTCCTCTGTGGTGTGTGTCTACTGCCCACATGAATGACATCTGTGGTTTACAATGCACATGTCCCATAAATTCAGAAACCTTTTAGGACTCGCTGTTGCAGCAAAGTGACTATTTCTCATTAGGCAGCTGCTGCTGAAAACTTTTTATCCCAGTAAGGGTGGCATGAGAAAATGACCTTCTTTAATAAAAAATGTTACTGTTATACAAGGCACAAAATGTTTCTGTGTTTGACTGCAACCAGACTTGGAGGGTTTACCAGTAAGGGGACGCTGGGACCCTGGAATGAAACAATTATTAAAGGAGGAGTCAGTACTGAACATTCCATTTTCCCTTTCTGTGGGAAAATGGAGCTAGAGATGTTCCTCAGACACTTCAGAAGTCAATATGAACTTCCAGCAGCATTCACCTTTGTGACAAGAAGAGAGGCCTGATAGGGTCTCAAGCCTTTCCAGCGTCTACTGTGAGAGAGCTTTAAATATAAATACAGAACATCTGTCTTGTGGTCAAACTATGCAGTTACAAACAGAACTCCACACTAGTGGCAAAGGCTAATCCAAGAGCTGGCTCGCTTCCACTGAGTGGTTACTTTGTACCAGATGCCATGGGTTCTTCCTTTTAATTTTAACAAGCACAGTGAAGTGTCAGCACTATTATTGATGGTCTTATTTCAGACAAAGAAACAGGTTTTGAGAAGCCAAAGTCAGTAGCTACAAAAGTAGCAAAATGAGGACAGAATCGGAACCGGGTTGCTCAGTGCCAGTTACTGATCCCTGCCTCTCCACGATGCTGCTTCCTAAAACACAGAGCTTCACAAGCACGTTGTGGAGGTGAAGGGAGCAATGACTTTCCACATCACAAACACATCAGACCAAGCAAGGGAAAGCTGATAGATAATGTTGCCGTTGTTGTCCTGTTTTCTTTCCTCCCACCATCCTCTGTAAGAGTTTTTTTTTTTTAAACACTGCTGAAAAAATGAGGTCAGAGGGAAGATTACAGTATATAATGAATTTGGTGATGGGCACAGGATGGTAGGATGACAGAGCCCTGGAGTCAGAATCATGGTGTTTGTACCCTAGTCCGTGCCGAACGCCAAGCCTCCAGACCCGCCTTATAAAACTGTCTTAAGATTCATCTCACTCTCACGTTGTCATCTGAACAGTGAGAATATATAAGGAAATTTGTCTAGCACTTGTGCTTGGCAGAGAATAAGTATTGCAATTTTTTTTTTCTTCTTTGCTGTTAGTTCCCATTTCCAAATGCAACCAGACAGCTCCTTGATACCCAGGGTGAGTCCCCTCTGGACACCTCTCCTCCCCTCACCCAAAGAAATACCCATCACAGGGCATCTCTCTGCTATTGACTCCAGGGGATTTGATATGTGCTCTATCGACAGGGAGTAACACTGTATAGATAAGGGAAAAATTTCATGCTTTCATGAAATGAAAGCAACAGGATCACAAAGTAATATTTAAATATACTAAACCAACATATATGTAGAAGGCAAAAGACACCATAAAATACTATAGATTACTTCAAAGCAACAACTGAGATATGCAAGTACCTGATCAGCCAGCAGAGAGAATAAGTTTGACTTTTTCTATTTCTCTACCCTTCTACAACACAAACCGGTAGTCTAAAAAGCCATAGCATAGTACATGAACCCATTAAGACCTTTTTTTTTAAAAAAAAGGACAGATATCTTCAGCGGGCTAAAACACTCCCACAGAGAAACCACTAGGAGAGTACAATTTCCAAAGCCTCCATCAAAAACAAACTATGGCTTAAAACTGGACTCAGGTTTTTAAAAATATTCTAAATAAAGCTACAGCACTTTCATTTTCAGATCAAGGGGGTGGATGCTGACCTAAAAGTAAAACAGCTTGGCTTGCAAAAGACGTACTAATAAAAGAAAAAAAAAATCAAACAAAAACTAAAAGCGCTTTAGTGGGAAGTTCCTAGTTGTAAGATAGTTGCTTTGGCATTAAGAATGTAGCAGTTGGGCTAGGCAGACACCGTCCTGCCCCCCCTCGCCCCCTTCTTCGGCCTGAAACTTTAGCTCGTCATTTTTCTTAGTGTGGCATCACAACTGCACCACACCTGGCTCCTCTCCTGAAGTACTGGTAGGAAGCATATGGCCCTTAAAAGCTCTTCATCCACATCCGTATGGCTTGTCAACACTCACAGGGCAAATCGCTCATCTACTTCAACCAGAAAACGGTCCACAATGAAAGGTAGGCTCTTCCCACACTCACAAGAAAGCGCCACTAAGCTTCAGTCCTTTCGCTTCATTTTTTTAAAAAAACAAATATTAACCAGACACATGTGTTTCCCCTTCCACCCTTACATATTCTTTAAACATCCCCTCTATTTTTTTCTTCCTTCATTCACGTTAGAGAAATTCTTCACAGAAAAGGCCTTCGGAACTCAATTCCAGTACTGTTCAGAAGATTGGCTGAGAAGAGCCAACAGAGTAGTGCTGAAATTTTCAAATTCCCGAAAGGCGTGACAATCACCCAGGTCTATAGCCAAACAATAAAACATTTTGGGACGCACAACCACGCGAAGCCGCGCCAGGCGCAGGGGAAGCCGGCCCCAGACAGCGGGTGTGCGCCGCCCGCCGTGTCACAAAGGCTGCCGCGCGCCACGCGATCTGTAGCCACAGCCCCGCCGCTTCCAAAGCATCCGGTCGCAAAGCCAGCCGGCTCCGGACGCGGCGACCCCCGAGCTGGGGTGCAAACCCTGGGCACCGCTCGGGGGCCGAGGCTGGGAAGGAGGTCAGGGAGCTGGCACGGGGGAAGGCGCAGGGTCCTGAGGCGGGCAGGACACGGGGCGGGAGGGGGCGCCGAGCAGAGGCGCGGGGTGCCGGCTGCAGATCGGCCTGCGGGGCCGCGGGGGCCGCGCTGAGGCCCAGCAGGGCCGGGACGGGTCGGGCCGGCGCGTCGCTCACCTGTATTGTTTGAAGAGCTGGTCCGACTCCCGAAAGCCGTTGTTGAGCAGCATGTTGATGCCGGCCAGGGCGAGCTCGGCGTCCTGCAAGGGCCCCGCCGCCGCGCCCTGCTCTCCGTCTTCCCGCCGCGGCGGTCGCTGCTGCCCGGCGCCGGCCATGGGCGCGCAGGCCCCACGCGGGCCGAGGCGGCGTCGGGAGGCGGTTGCGGCGGCCCCGCGTCCAGGCCGGCTGGACCTGCGGGCTGAGCGGGGCGAGCGCGGCGGGCGGGGCGCGCGGAGGGAGGAGCCGGCGCGGCGGATTACTCAGCACGGCCGCCCGCCGCGGGGTTGACTCCGGCCTCCAGCGCCGCTGCGGGACTCCTGCTCCGACCCCCGCGCGGCCGAGGTGGCCCGGGAGTGGGGCCGGCCGGCGGGCGGGCGGACGGAAGCGCGCGTCCGCAGAGCCGACCGGCTTCGTCCGCACGGCGCCGACCGCGGCTCGGCCTGACAGCCGGCCAGCGAGCACCGCGACCCGGGACTTCATCCTGCCGCCGGGCCCGCCCCCGCGGCAGCGCCGGCCAATCCCCGCGGAGGTGGGCGGCGGGGGCGGGGCCTCCGCACCTGTTGGGCCGCGCCCACAGCCCGGCACCTCCCCTCGGCCGCCAGCGTTGGAGCGGTGGGGGGAGAGCCCCTATATTTAAGTTAGGAATTAAGCTGTTGAGGTGTGTTCTGCTCTAACCCTGACAATTCTACTCGCATACCAGTGAAGGCGAGTGTGATGGTGTTTATGCGACCGAACGGCAGCTGCATGTGAAAGGGACACTTTAAGCATCATTGAATAGTTCTGTTCTGATAATGCCTGGATGCATAACAGACAATTCATAAATCATTACCTCCATTTTAGCAAAATCACTAAACGTATTGTTACAACTAAGATTATGTTCTTAATGCCAGTTTAGTCCTTTCTTCTTGCATCATAGCTCTTAAGGGAAGAACATTAATTCACCATGGAAAAACTTTGCCCTTTTGAAGCATTAACAGAATTGGTTTTTTTTTTAAAGCAATCCTCAGGTTTAGAAATAACCTGTAAATTTTCAGTATCATGTCCAGTATTATAATGGGATCATGATGATACATCATCACATAACATATTTCAAAATACATATATGTCACTTTACTTCATATGTGACATATGCCATTCCTTACAAAATAATCCAAATCCATACAGGATGCCTGATATTCATCTATCAACATTTACCAGCAGAGTACGAATTGCAGTTCTTTAGCTATAGGTTACCTGTTTGAGACAGGATCTTTCTAGATAGCTCAGGTTGGCCTCAAACTCCTGGAGGTAAGACATTCTCCTGTCTCAGCTCTCAGAGTAGCTGGAGTTGCAGGACCATACCCAGCTGTCCTGTGCAGTTGTAGTAAAACCACGCTAATTCTTGAGTACAGATCTGGAACTACAAATTGAGCACCAGAGGAAGCAAGAAAATGAATGCTTTTCACTGTTGGGAAATAATACCTTGTAATGCTGGAATTGTTACATTCATGCTGTCTGAGAAGGATTTGGCAAAGTGATCCCCTCCCCATTTTTTTTATCCTAAGTACTCTTGGATTTAAAATAGCACGAGTCTCAAACCTCAGCAGAGTCAGAGACTTTCCTCGGCATTCAGAGGCTGTAGCCTTTCGTTTTTAGGACACTGAAGCAAGGAAGAGAAGTGCTTCGCCAGGGCCTAAACTGTATTCATCCCAGTGACAAGGGAGCTAGAGGTTCTTTAATAAATGTGTCACTTGACAGGAGATTAAGCTCCAGGGGCCCTAAAGTACACTCCCAAACCCCTTTGTTTTGAGTCAGGGTCTCATTATATTGCCCAGGCTGACCTGAAATTCTATCTTCCTGCTACATGTTTTGAGTAGTGGGTCCGATAGGCATGCACCGCCACACCAGACAATAAATTTGTGTCTAATAAATTTATTTGATGGGGAGTACCTTAGCAGGTCTTGGGATTGTACTGCTCACTGAGACACACATGTGACTAGCCCCTGGCCACACACTATTGGTGACAGCAAACAGAACCAGACTCACCGTATGCCTGACGTTTGCAAGCTGTTTGAACTTGGAATCTGTGGAATCACCCATCCCAATCCCAGAGACAAGCCAGTCACCAAGAAAGGAGAGCCAAGAGCACAGCATCAAGGAGATAGGCTGCCTTCCCCTAACTGCGCACAGCAGCCGAACACAGTCCTCTAGCCTATTACTGGAGAGAGAGGGAGAAAAAGAATCTCAGGGATTGGTGACACCATAGGCATTGTTAACAAGCTGTACTTGGGGCCCTGCAGCTGAGGGTGGGGAAGGGGTGGGCAGAGTCAAAGCAATCTTTGTGGGACTTGTTCTGTCTCAAGAGCCAGCACAGTGGGTTATGCAGACAGAGGGACACTTAACTGCTGAATGATTGGTACAAGGTCCATTGCCTCTCCCCAGGCCCCATAATAGGTACAAAAGAGAGGGATAAGTCTAGTGTGTAATATACACCATAATACGCAAATTTGGACTTAGGTGTGGAACAATTCATTTTATCATCATGAATAGACATTTGTCATATTTAAAAGTGGTAAGCTACAATAGAAGATTCAAAATGAAACCCTAAATACTGCAGAAAAGAACACATGGATCTTCATCCTCGTGGCCGTAGGAGCTGGTGTCAACCCCAGCACAGGGTTGGTCTAACAGGGAGGGAATGCTCAGGCTAGTCATGTTTTCTTCAATAGATAATGATGGCAGGTAATAAAGACATTCAATAATATATATTTAAGAGGTCATGGGGTGCAATTCATATAAAAGGAAGGAAAAATCCAGATTACTACCACTCTAGATCATCATACATTTGACATTGTGAGATTCTCCTCACCTTCCTGCACAATGAATGCAGGCTTCAGTGCTCTTAGAAGCTTCTGCGGGACAGGATTGAGCCAAGCGTTTCCTTTAGAAGTCTCCAGGGGGGTGAAGGGGGAAGCAGTAAACGGGTGATGAAAGAACCTTTTCCTTTCTACCCTCGCTTTGTGTATATTCCCAGTGTTTCAGCATGAAAATGAAACTGCCAGTCTCAATGAAAAATTTTAGACCTATGTCTTCATGTACATGGTAGATATTTTCATAAGATGTTTTGGTTGCAAATACTGGAAAATTCTGACCTAAACTGTCTCAGATCAGCATATGTACTGATTTGTGTAGGGAGTTTTCCAAAATGAAACTACATTTGTGTCTCCGATCCTGTGGCTAAGATTTTATTTTCTCCCTTGAACCTCTTACCTTTACTAAGTCAGTGCTTGGTAACTTCATTTGCAACATCTCTCCCTTCCTGGTACCACAAGTTTCCAGAAGTTTTCAGGTAGGATGTAACAGGAAGATATCACTTCTCCAATAGCTTAATAAAAATCCCCACATTGGACCCCACTAGAATGAATGAACCATTCCAGGACTTCAAAGAGTGAAAATAATTTCATCCAAGCTATCTGGCTGGGAAATTCCAGGTCTCTTAAGAAGTGGAAAGTAGGAAATAGACTCGGGGAGAAACCAACAAATACCTTCTCTCCTTGTCCTCTTCATAAATAAGCATGCTTTGAGTTTGGAGAATTTTATTTTGAATGAATTCAGAAAATAAAGTACATTAAGAAAACGTAATCATGTGTGCTTTGGCTCATTAGGCATTGTTTGGTAATGCTAATTAAGACACATGCTTTGTGCATCTTTTTATAAATCTGCACTATCAGTGGAAATAAATGTAAGATCCTAAACTATCTAGAATTCTAAGGAGAGTAGAGAAATGCAGTACTTTTATTCTACTGAAGGTGAAGTAAAACTTAGTTAACTGAAATTAATTAGAAGACAAATCAGGTCAAGAGCTGACACATAAAACCAGTTCCTTCTTTTCCTGCTCACAGATGGGTCACTAGTTTGCCTCTAAGGGAAATATTGTGGCCCATATATGTCTTTCAAGCTGCACTGTAGACTACAGCAGTCACCATGGAGCAGAAATCATCACTCTATGGACTGAACGTGTACCTATCTGCCTTCCCCCAACTGCCCATGTGCTGGACAGCAGGAAGGATTCAGGAGGGTATTTTCTGGGGATCATCGTGTCCTGCTTTATAGAATCAGGAGCAAAGTTAGGGAATAAAGCATTGCGTCCTCCCCTAACGTGGGTAGCTCAAGCAGGGAACTCAAATGGATTGTCTCTGAGTGGGAATGTGGCCCTCTTAGTTTTTCAAATGGTGTATCATCCCTACCTCCCCACTGCACGTACTTATCTCTCTCTCCCATTTAACCTACCTCATTTTCAACGATATTCCTCACTCCATGGATCTACTCTCCTTCCTTTAGGGAATCATCAAGTCTCCCTCTTCCTTGGTCTCATCCCATGACTTGCATATTCTCTGGCCTCTGGTGAACATTCGTGACTTCTCTATCTACTGACAGTTGCTCTGCAGAGGAAGAGGGTGGGTCCAGCCCTCTGAGTTCCTTCAGAGGGAGGACCAGGGGAGTGTTGGTCCTTGTGGATGAAGGAGGACAGAGATGTCATTCAGTACAGGATTTGTTTTTCCCCTAGAGAATCTGAAACTAAATAGCATGCAGTGATGATGGATTTCTCCCTAGACTTCCAACTGGTACCTAATAAGAAATTTATCTTCTTTCTAGTCATGTAGTCTTATACTCTACTAAAATCCTGGATCTATTCTAATAAAATAACTAATCAGGTGAATCTGTTTTGGTGGAAACAGCAGTAGGATTAGTATTTGCTTCCAAGAGTGGCTTATTTCTGATTCTTCAAGTGTATAGTCAGATACCCTTAGACAGAGCATGTCATATGCACTTGGCACTGGTAGCAGTTTCAGTGTTGCATGGTGTAGCTGAGCTATCCAGAGAGTGAGCTAGAAGCAGAGGGAGAGGGAGTTGGGGCCAGGAGTCTAAGCACGAGCCAGGACCCTGATCTTGTAATACATAAACTTTGTGATCTGGGACAATTTTACTTCACCTCCTTCAGCGTTGGCTCCTGTCCACAGCCATGCTACATAAGTTCTGGGGAAAAATAATTTCATCTTTAAAGTATGACTATAGCTGTCTAAGGCCTCATAACGTTGCCTTGCCCTTGAGCAGGCTATGGCATTTGGGAAGATAACTCCACTTTGCCTCCAGTCCCAGCTGAAGCCTCAGTGGTACCGTAATGCTGTGGCAAGATTACATCAGCTGAAGACATCCTGGGTCTTCGAGAGCTGAGTAGGAACACAAAAACGAAAAGGGTTCACCTGGAGAGGGGCGAAATCCTATCAGCTTGCCACACCCCACCCACTGTAGGAATGCTCTTCTCATCAGCACAATGCACACTGGCATCAGGTCAGCACCTTCCCGTACTCCCTCCAGTTACTGTGTGTACCCCAAAAATAATGGCTGGCTCGGAGAATACTGCTCTTTGAGGCACTGACCTCCTGGTGCCCCGTACACTTTAAAATTACACAAGTCTCTATTGTCTTTTTTTGCTTTAGCCCTCACCATCCCTCTTTCTAGGCAGCTGGAGGATTGATTAGCCTCCAATGGTCCCCCCATTTATAATATGAGGATAACAGCTTCAGGCAAGGTGAAAATGCTTTCTGAAACTATAACACCAAGATATTATCTAAATGCATGCGACTCATTTTCTAACACTAATTAAAGCAAGTAGATCCTTCTGTTCATATTTACTTTCCGACAATATCATCTTGAAATATCCAGCTCAGAGAAAAATCTGTGCAAGGAAATAACCAGATGCATCATATGGGGATGATTAGACTATTTCTAATATAAACAGTTCATGTTTGGTGTGATGAATGCAGCCTGAGGAAGGAGTGCAGACTTCCTTCAGAATGTTCATAACATACAATGTAAAAATACCTACATTTCAGGATCCATTTGGGTCTGATTTCATGGTCCATCAATATGTTTTTGTTTTTTGTTTTCTCTTTTAGTACTAAAAATCAAACTTGGGACCTTATGCTTGTGAGGCGAGTGCCAGAACCAATGAGCTATATCTCTAGCCCTACATCAATATTGTATTTGACACTGACTGAAGGTTAGACAAGAAAACAGATATTTCCTATGAAAATCTGTTTAGATACATCTGTATGTCCCATAGGTATAACATGGTTTTCAACCAGCTCTTGCTCATCTTTGCAAAGAAAGACGCATTGCTGATAAAAGTCTTGTTCGTAAGTTACTCATGTTTTGCTCTGGAGTTAGGTTGACAGTCCAAAGGTTGCAAGCCAAAGCTCTGCACCACTGAATTCCCCAGAGTAACTTAAAGTGCCAGTTGAAGACATTTAGTCACAATGCAAGTTATTTATACAGTATGACCTGTACAAATGCATGGGCAACAAGGGCTGAAGAGCCTGACATTTGCTTTTCCACAGGATGCTTACTGAATGCCGTCCCTGTGCCAGTGATGGGGTACAGCTGGCAATATTGACAGAAATGCTCTAAGTCCCTGGCCTTACAAACACTCATGGCAATGAGCCATATAGCCAGCTGTACATTCATAATACAATACAGTGAGAGTCA
Source organism: Petromus typicus (assembly GCA_004026965.1). Classification (NCBI taxonomy): domain Eukaryota; kingdom Metazoa; phylum Chordata; class Mammalia; order Rodentia; family Petromuridae; genus Petromus; species Petromus typicus. The sequence continues at coordinate 34,391 of PVIR01002861.1, forward strand.
TAGCAGACCAACATGCAACATTGGTGAGAATCCATTTAATTCTTGTATTTCTAGTCATGGTGCTTAACATGGTATGTTCTGCGAAGCACACTGACAGGTAATTCCCCTAGTGTTCCAGCATTGAAGCAGACTTATGTTAACCTAGATGATACAACCTGCTGCACACCTGACTCCATCGTAGAGCCTATAGCTCCTAGGAAAAATCTGTACAGATGTTCCCATGCAGAACACTATAGGTATCTGTAAAAAATGCAAAGTCTTTTTTATCCCAACGTATATAAGCAGGTTTTCTCAGTCCAGCATCAACAAACCTGTGAGCAATGTGTTGCCCTGCAGCTTCACGACGACAAACACCCCACAGGCTAGTAGAGACTCTTCAGCTCCCTTTCAGTCTTGCACAAGTATTGTATAGGTTGTCTGTCATTGACCAAAACATACCTACACTTAATCTCTCTAAATGATGATACTAAACATATAAATTACAAATTTTTCTCTGTTAATTTTCTCATACTTTATATCTTTCGAGTTCAAATATGACACCTCGTATGACTTGCCTTACTACTGTGTAGCCAGGCCTTGACTTCTGAGACCTGGAATGGTGTTAACTGGTAGGAATTTCCCCATTGGCCATTGACATGAACTTACCACTATCTTTTATCACTTTAACTTTTACTTTCAAAAGATCTGTAGCTGAACAGATTGGAATAATGCAAATAAATTTTTGAAGACAATTCCAAAAGGAGAATTAGAAAGATGAAAAAATAATATCTCAAAGAAATCATTGGCATTCTTTCAGAGTATATAAAGGAGGAAATATCTGCTACAGTATACAATATATTCTATACTTATTTCTAAAATTTTGTTGACAAACTCATTTGCCTTAAGGAGAAAATACACAAACACATACCAGAGATTAAAAACCAATCTTGAAAAATGCTCTGAAATTAGATAACGGTAATGGCTGTACAACTGTGTAAATATACTAAGATTCTGAACTGTATATTTTCAAGGCTCAAATATATTTTATAAATCATATCTCAATAAAACTTGTGACTTAAAAAATTATTTTAAACCACACATGCAGATGATAACTCCTAAAAATACAAGGGCTATCATTCATCTTTGTGGACAATGACTGAAGCATAACTGAATGTGTGCCTTTTGGGGGTGAATCAGTTTTACATCCTTGCATATAAACAACTGGTTAGTTAAACTGAAGAAAACGGTACATATTGTGACTTTAAATTTAAGAAAGCACTTCAGGTAAAATGTGAAGAAATTCTAAGCACTCTGGTGTAGCTCTGTGGTTGAGCACTTGCTTAGCCTATGCAAAGCACTCAGATCTCCAGTACCCGAAAGAGAAGTACAGGAAGAGTAGTAATAATATTTCTCTGCATTTTGGCTAGTGCATCTGATGTTTAAGAGACTATCACATAGTGTAACCTGGTCAGAAGACAGAGCCGCATTAAGGAGGAAAGGAAAATACGGACACTAAGATATCACTTAATTCTTAAATGACTCGATATTTATTTTTAAATGTGGCAATAAAAAACTTAGAACATTCTGCCATGTCATGGTTAAAAATACACATTTCTTCAACTTGTCCTTACCCTCTTCATGCTGCTGTCCCTCTGAGACACAAACTGTGGAAACAAAGTGTGTTGTGAGACAGGAGAAAAGGCAGTGTCGGTGCACAGAAAGGGAACCGGAGCCCCAGACACCACACAGACCAATGTCAGCTTCCCCTAAGCAGGCCAAAGAGCAGCAGCTGCCAGCTGGCTCAGGAACAATCGCATTTCCGGTAGCATTCAAACAAGGTGACATCGGATAGACTGGCCCACCAGCTCAGCCCACAGAGCTCTGGTGCTTGTCCTCACACCCTCATACTTGCTAAGGAACTAAAATGGCCATGCACAAATAACAAATGCTCTTGTTCTGCTAGCCTTATGGTAAGGATTCCATTGTTTTCCTTTGCTCAACTCAGTAACTCATGTGATTTAAAAAACTGTCTTTAAAGAACTCTTTTCACATAGTGCCATGCAAATAGTCACAAGTACATGAATGGTTCACTCAGAGTGATGCGTGATGTCAGTGGCGGGTAATCTCAGATGCTGTGCAAGATGACATCTTGACCAGAGGCATCAGAAGCACTGACCTATAAGAAGGGCCATTCAGTTTGACAGCCTGTCTTCTGAGGACCTACTTAGTATACATTAGGTGCTGTCGAAGAAAAAGCCAAATAAGGCGCAAGCCCAGGATGTGAGAGTCTTTAGTAAGACAGAAGCTCCAGCAAATGAAAATATAAACTGGTCATATGCCAAGGATCTGTCCTGTGTGCTTTGGGAGCACAGAAGAGTGGGATTAGTCTAACTAGGGTTTACTGGAGACTTCATGCAAGGAATTTGATGACTGAGCCACATCTAGAAGGGAGAGGTAGAAAATGTACTCCAGACAGAGGGCCCCACACAAGCAAGACTACGAAACAGCAGAAGTTCTCAGATAATTTAGCTTCTCTCGAGTGCAGTAGCCAGAGGTGAGGCTGGTGAGGAGCTGGTACTGGGCTTTCTGTGCCTTGCTCTCAAGTCTGTGGAGAAACAATAGCCTAGAAGAAACTGAGGCAGGGAAATGATGTCGTCAGCTTTGTGGGTAGAAGGAAGACACACCTGATTTAATAGGAAGGGTTAACTTAATGTGATGAAGTCGAGAGAGTTACAGGGGGCAACTACAGGAGCTCAGAGCACTTTACTCTCTGTGTTTATTCCCTTTCTATTGCAAGGGACTGAAGCCAACTCAAAGAGGCTCACACGGAAACCCTATGGCCGGCGAGTAGATTTCAGGAGTAGATGCTACCTGATCTCTCCATGACACCAGGAGAAGCCAACACCTCCTCCAGCACTGCAGCAGCCTGGAAATCCCCATGCACTAAAAAAGTCCTGAGAGTGATCCCACAGCCACTGCTGATACAAGATCCTTCTGCTACGTGTTGTTTCTACCACCATCAACACTTAATGTCCAAACAGCTATAGTATAACATCAGTAGAGACCTGTCAATTTGTAATCAGTTTGTAATTTCCAGGTCTACCCCTCTAAACATATTCGTTTCCTTTTTTCATTTCTTAGCTTTGGTCTCCATCTTTTTCCATTCCTAGAGGAAGAGGCACCTTCCCTGTCCAGTTTCCACTTACCCATCACCAAGTACAATCCTGAATCCATGCTTCCATCTCTGAAGGCCACTGTAAGTCACAGGGGAAGATGAGGAGAAGGCTGGCAAACCCACACCACAAGGGAGAAAAGCTGTTTCCAAAGGAAGGAATATGAGCCAACAACTTATGTGCTTCTCTGTGGATGAATGAACAAAAACAAAAGATAATTACTGTGTACCACACTCTACATGGTTGAATTCCATAGTAAAGAAAAATTTAAAACTCCCATACCTCCCGTTGCCTCTTTTACAAATATTTATATATTTGGTAAATGATCTAATCAAGTGACGTCCAAGAGTTAACGTCTCTTCAGGATGCTGATGAGTGAGAGAGTGAGGAGCCATGCCTAATGCACAATGTCACAGCTCTGTGACCTACCCAGGTGTGCTGGTGATGCTGGTGACAGAGCTATGAAGAAGGAGGACTGTGGAAAATCATGGTAAGACAAGAGTTGTGGAAAAGGTAGTATGTTCAAAGGCAGGGCAAAGGACAAGGACATCTGTCTGCTGGAAGAGTATCAGTAAAGCAAGAACAGAAAAGAGAAGAAAGAGGAGAAAATGAAGATGCAGACTATGAGAGATGGTGAGACTTCGTAATAGTTTACAAGGTTGGTTTATTCCAGGGAACACAAGAGACTGAACGAGCAGAACCAAGGAAGAGGTTAACTGATTGTCCTCAGACATTTTTCTAAAGGACTTTAGCCAGTGCCGCAGCTCTGGTAACCAGGTCATCAGTTTCCATCTCACGCGACTGTATTATTAAGCTTCTCTGTTGCTAAGACTCAGTACCTGAGACCCACCACTCAAAGGAGAGCAGGTTTAATTTAGCTCATAGTTTTAGGAGATTCAATTGTGGCCAACTGGCTCCAAGGCAGAGGCAACACAGTGGACATGTGCGGTGGAGCGAAGCTGCTTTGTTCATGGTGGCTGGGAAACAGACAGGGGAGCAGTGCTCAAGAGTGAAGAGCCATGCCTAGTGCACAACATTGCAGCTCTGTGACCTACCCAGACACTCCCAGGAGAGTACTTCAGCACGCACTACTCACTGGGTAGTTCTTAATGCAATGATGCTGGCATGTCAGGACAAACGGTCACACAGTCAAGTGATCTGGGACCCAAGCAGGCAAAAGCCCTCTAACAGGATATGGCTAAAAGTTGACTAAAGAAATCCAGAGTAAAGGTGCTGGCACAGTTGAGACAGGAACAGCCACCTCTCAAGTAGGTGACAGGGACATCGAGGGGCATGTGGAAGACACTGAGCCTATTTTCACATGTTAGACTATAGTCATCATAGTGAAGTGAAGGCCAGACAGCTGTGCTAAAGGGCTGACTTTCAAATATGTCCAAATTCTCCCTCCTAGACAGATTCTAGAAATATGGAATTTCAAAACTATGTATAGAACAAGTTTTTACATAGGACATCTCAGCTCTGGATCCAAATCTGGGTAATTCTGTTGACTTTGATTCAATTGCTTAACATCTCTCAGCTCTGGTTTCATCCTTAATTATGTAAATAGTGATGGAAATCTCTCTGTCTAACCTTGAATTGCTATGACAACCCTACATAATCCGTGGGGCTCAGTTCAAAGTACAAATATGGGGCTCTTTTCAAAAAACATGAAGAATTTCAAGATGGTGACAGCAGAGATTGAAGCAAGGCTGGGTTTATCTGAAAACAGAGCCCCAGGTGCCATACAGGTCCTGTGGCTACACAGCCAGGTGGTGGGAGTATATCCTCATGCACAGCAATCTGCAAAGACTAACAGAATGGTAAGGATCCTCTTCTTCTCTGGCCACTCCATGGTGAGAGCACTGCCTCAGGTCCACAGGGACTGCTCACAAACCAGGGTCTTAAAGAGCTTAAAGAGCACCAGCTTATTTATGTTCTATAGCCCTGGAGGCGAAAAGCCCAAATCAAGGGGTTGTTTGGCTGGTTCTTTCCAAGAGCTGTGAAGGAAAGATCTGTGCCAGGCCCTCTTCTTTGGCAAGAAGTGTCTTTTCCCATCATTTTCCCTCTGTGTGTCCCTGTCCCAAGTTTCCCCTTGTAAGGACTCTGGTCCTATTGGAGAGCCCATCTAACCTCATGTTACCTCTGTGAAGACCCTATCTTCAGGTAAGGGCATATGCTAAAGAATTAGGGATTTGGACTTCAATATATGACATTTAGGGGAACAGTTTAATTCATACTCACCTCGGCTATTTTGGAGACTTGCCAGTGATGTGCAAGATCTCTTGGGAAGATAGTGATTTGAGCCCTGGTAGGGGGAAAGTTCTGGGTTCTGCCACTGTGACACGGACTGCACAGCTGTTTCTGCATTCTGGTCTGTGCTTCCCATTGCTTGTTCTATAATCTCACCCATTTTTCAATCTCTGAAAGCTTTTAAATGTATGATAAATGACTCCATTTCTGGGTTAAGGAAGTGAGGTCTGTTCTTGTGTCTCACAAGCAAAAACCCTGATGGATACTCAAATACTACAGCACAAACTGCAGAGTCCTGGGTGTGTGTCTCCCAGATTCTCTTGGCTCTATCTGTCTACTGGGCCCTCCCTGCCTGCCCCTTGGTGACCCCCAGCTCCTTATTCTCACCTTATCTCAGCCACTACTGCATATGCAGCCACCTCGGGCTCAGGAGTGATTTTGTGCCCACCTCATAGAAGCCACAGATCTTACCTCAGGGCACCAACTCTTCCCAGTCTCTGATTCAGAGGTGGCACCTTCCTTCTCCTTGACATAGAAGATGGCTGCTCTGCTGCGACTTGAGGGCCAGGTGACAACTCCATATGGAAGGGAGCTGGCTCCCAAAGGAGCAGCTTTGACCAGGGAGAAAAGATGGAACAAGCAATAAGTTCCTCTCTCCCTCCCTCCTGTGACAGACATTTTCAAGATGACAGACGTTTCCTGTGGTCCACCTGGAGCATCAGGTATGGCAGAGCAACAGGCAGGGCTTCTGAATCACCCAGAATTTCCCCTGACTTGCTGTCCTGGGTCAAGAGCTTGCACCTTGAAGACTGCCTCAGGCTCTGCTTCTGATAGCTACTGGGCTAATTTCTGAGGAATTAGCCCCTTGGGATCTCCCTAGGGTAGAAACCTTAGAGGGAGGATTCAGTTTAGAGTCTGGGTTGAGAAATAAGGAAACCATTTCCCCATTCCTCTTCGAGACACACTTGAGACTCAAACAAAGAAAATGGCAGCTAACCAGGGATCATTACAGCAGGGCTGGGCATGTCATCAAAATATCAGTTATGATGAAGCCACTTGGAGAACTCAGGCAGCCATCCAAGATGACTCAGGGCAGAAGCTGGAAAACAAAAGCGCTTTCACCTGAATGAGCATGGCAAAGTGGCTATGGAAACAGACTTGGGGCCACACATGAATACATTTGTATTTAAAGGGTGTGGCTTATTTTCCCATCACCACAGGGCTCCAAGTTGTAGGATGGAAGTAAATGTTAACACAGTGTAGTTTACCATGTCAGGGAGCTCTGCTTTCTCTATGTAAAACTAGCTCAATCTGTACAGTTCAGATTACAGTACTCCATTGATTAGCCCATTGATGAGTACATAGGTGGATGGGCTGCTAGCCTTGGGGCCTGTTTGGAGGAGGAAGTAAGTGGAGACAGGCCTTTGGAGGGTGTATCTTATCTCTAGTACTTCCTTCTTGTTGGGCCCTTCCACTCCGTCTATGCTTTCTGCCACCATGAGGTGAGCAGTTTTCCTTGGCCAGGACCCTCCACCATGATGTTTCTACTTTAGAGTCCACCAAGCATGGTCTATGAGCATTCTCCTTTAAACTGTATGTGACAGCTATTTTTGTTCTAGTGTTGGAAATCTGGCTGGTATTCTCTGACTCAGTAGGGACCTAGAAATCACCATTTTACACACAGGTGCTTATGTGCTCAGGTGCATGTGTGTGTGTGTGTGTGTGCGCGCACACACACACACACACACACACACACACATTGGGCTGGGAATTTAGCTCAGTAGTTCTGCACCTGCCTTGCAAATGCAAGGTCCTGAGTTTGATCCAAAGTATTAAAAAAAAAATCCTCCACCTACTCTCCCCGCAACAGTTCTGAAGCCAGAAGTATCTGGATGGCACTTCTACAACTATCTTCTTCCAGCCCTGTGGTGAGAATATGCAAACAATCTGAGGTCATGGAAAATACTTTCCATTCCTTTTCCCTTGGACTGTACCACATTTGCATATTTAATTTGTTCACACCTAGACTGGCCTTATTTTAATATTAGCACCTGTGTTACAACTGAAGTTTATAGTGTAACCATACAGAGGTTATAAGATGGCAATGCTTCAGTGCTTCCAAAATTTGGTTGCATTTTAGAAGCACTAGAGAATTTTTCAGTTCGCCATTCTAAATTGCATTCTCTCTGGCCCAGACCCAAATTTAACTTAAAAAATGGGCAAAACATCAAGGCAGAGTTCACTGAGAAGGATAGACACATGACAAACAGGCACATGCAAAGATGTTCAACACCATTTGCCATGAAGGAAGAGTAAACTAAGCCACCATAGAATTTTACTATATACCTAGCAGAGTGGCTTCAATAAAACAGGGTAACACAAAAGTTGACAAAAATGTGGAGCAATTGCTGGTGGGAATGTTAAATGGTACAGTCACTCTGGGAAATTGTTTGGCAGTTTCTTTAGAAATGAGATGCTTTTTAATCTAGTAGTGAACAATTATATTCCAAACTACAATACTTCATACAAATGATCATGGCAACTTTGTTTTTAGTAGCCCAAAACTGTGGTACATCTATGTCAACAATAAAAAGGACTGAACTATTGAAATGTGCAGAAACCTAGATGATTCTCAAGTGCATCATGCTGATGAAAAAATTTCAATTTCAAAGCATGCATTTATATAATATTCTGTTTTATATAGCATTCTTGAAAGAATAAATAGAGACAGAGGCTAGATTAGCATTTGTGACAAGTTATGGATGGGGGCAAGAAAGGGGAGGAAGTGACACTTTAAAGAGGTATGCAAGGGAAAGCTTTGTAATGACGGGATAACTCTGCACTTCAACTGCAGTGGTGACTATACAGTTCTGCACATGTGATTCAGTGGCAGTGAAATATACTCATCTATTGTATCAATGTCAATTGCCTAGGGAGAACTTCCCAACTTTTTGTGAGTCTGTAATTATTAAAACACATATTCCCAAACCAGGCCACTCCCAAACCAATGAAATTGAAATCTCTGAGGGTGGAGCCTGGGTATCAGCTGAGCTCCCAGGAGCAGCCAAGGCTGGGTCCAGTCATGGTGCTTCACAGCTCAGGCCACCACTAGGGCTTCGCCCGCTGAGCATCCCTCGCAGGAGGAAGGAGTTGTCCTACGCACTGCACAGCAGGCTGAGTGCCAGCCTGGTTGCGTAGTGATGAGGCTTTTTCACAGCCTTGAAACTGGGCCAATGATGATATTTGCTAAGCAAAATAACTGTCATACAGACAGTGTGCAAGCATCAGTCCCCAGTGAGGTCGGGGCTGAGCTGGGAAAGTCCACAGTGGTGAACCAAGCTGGTGAACGCCCAAGGTTTAATTTCTCTTTGCTTCTTCAGAAACAAATACAAAGAGCTCTTGTGGTTTTCTGTTTTAGGTTCATAACTATAAGACTTCTGTCAACCACACTGATGGGCTGTCAGTCCGAGTCTCAAGGGCCAGTCTGATGGCCTTCAGATTTGGTTCCATCCCTAATTTTTGTCCCTATCTTCTTGTTTTAAGACAATATTTATTAGGAAAAGCAATTTTTTAATAACCTCAGCCAAATTATCTAAAGATTGGTTATTAAAAGAATAACACACCTTTTGCATACAGACATTGTTTTTAGCCTTCATTGTCTTTCCATTTTATCACCCAATCTCCATATTTTTTCAGACATTCGTGTGCTGAATAGTTTTAAATGCTTTCTAAAATGAATTTCTGCAGCTGAATCTCAGCTATAGAAGCTTGTCAATTTAACAGCTCATGTAAGAGTAATATGAAGTCCTCTGATTGATCATAATGTCCTAGGAACCACCCAACATCTAACGGCAGGCTGTGTTCCACTTCCACTGTAGTTCACAAGGTGATTAAACTGGATGCCATTTGATTTTGAATAGCTTTCTGGGCTGTACTATAAAGTATATTTAAATAGTCACAGAATATCCTTGCTAAATATGACCTTATTTAAATATTTATGGAAAGCGAACTCTGATCTGGCATTTCACTCACAGCCACTCACGGCGAGCTGAAGAAGACATCAAACCTCATAGCAGTTGAGCTAAGCTTGGGATTCACACACACTTTAACTGAAAATCTCCATGTCTGAGCTCCTTTTCCATCAATGAGACATAGTATCCAACATCCATAACTTGGAGGAGCAAAGGTTTACTTCCACTCACAGCTAGCAGGGCTTTCATTCCATGATCAGCTAGCTCCCGGGCACAGTGACATGGAAGAGCAGGGCTGCTCATGGCACGGCTGACACCAAGCAGGGAGAGATCAAGGGGGGAAGCAGGGAAGGCATGGAACTCCCAGGCCACCCCTCCATGACCCACCTCTTCCAACCAGACTGTCCCTCCTAACTGCAAGTCTCTAATGAACCCCAAAATGAAATCACTTTACCAAATCCCCACCTATGTAGGTGCATAAGGCTTTGGGAAACATTTCAGGTATAAACCCTAGCACATAGATTTTATTTTTTGTTACTTTCATATATACTCAATTATTTAAGAGTTCAGTGTCTGTGAGTGGGAGCCTATGAAATTATTTGATATCAAAAAAGGGAGTTGTGGACTTCATCATAATTTCTTGATACAAATGCCATGGGCATTTATTGAGCATCTGTGTATAGTAAATATTTTCTGTTAAACTGACAGAATACATGCTTTTGTGTCCAATTTTCCATAGCATACCATGAGATTTTACACCTGGTATTCAAATATTAGTGGAGATTTCTTTAAAAATGGCACTGAGACATCTTGTCGTAGTTTCCTGAAATTCATTCTGAAAGCTTCACTTCCTTTACTCTTCTGATCCACTGTGTATTGAAAAGCCTTTTTATCACTTCATGATTTGCATTAGTAGTTGAACATCAAAGATGGATTTAACTAATGCAATGACAATCATGATAAAAACACAGAAAGATACAATTGGGACCCGCGGTGCTTACCATTCATCTTGTCTCAGTAAGCCACTGGTCACGGGAGAAGCCTGAGAATCCTCAGGAGTACACTTTAGAGCCGGCTTTCCTGAAGAAGTGGCAGAAGTGTGCTTCGCAGGGATGCAGGGTGCACAAGAGGGTCAAGTGTTCAGTGGGGACAGGAAAGGAAGCTGGAAATGATTAAAAACTCTCCCACTGCGGTAGCAAAGCTCTCCTTTCTCTTCCCCAGCTGTGCTCAGATCCTGCTTACCTAATCATGGCTAAATGTTATGTGTATGATTTAAAGGCTGACGCAGATCTTCAGGCTCTGTGCGCGCACACCCAGGAGCTCCCTCCGGCCTGGCCTGCAGGCGCCAGCTCTGTGCCTGCCAGCAGCTCAGCAGTTACACAGAGGGAAAAGTGAGCCATGCTTACTGGGCAGGTTGCTGCATTAGGAGCATGACGATGTCAAGTGCACATAATTACTACTAAGTCAAGAACACAGTAAGCCGCTACAATTAGGAGGCAGTGGAGCAAGGCCTTTCTTGTTTCTGCAGAGAACGAAAATCATAGCGAGGCAGCGCAAGCAGCCTTTCTCTGCCACCACGGATATACAATCTGTCCAGCTTATTACAGTGTGTAACTGTGTACTTATTTTTCAGATCTCCTCCTCACTGAGGGCTCCAGGAGGTCAGAGACCCTGTGTTAGGTTTCTCCACCTCTCACACACTTAAGACATAGAAATTTAGCGACTGACAGATGCTTTTCAACTCCAGATGAGCTTACAAAACATCCTTAAGTCAAAAAATTAATTGACTAAGAGTAAGCTACCAAGCATCTGAGCTCAGCCATGCAGTCCACTGGAGGGAATGATTCACCTTTGTGATCCTGTGGCTCACTGCCACTGCCCAACATCACATGAGTGTGTGTCCTTAGCACTCCCCAGCCCAGGAAAAGTCAAAATTCAAAGTATGAGCTGGAGCTGGCAGCACACCACGTAATCCTAGCACTCTGGGTGACTGAGGCAGGATGATCACAAGTTCAAGACCCCCTTGAACAACTCAGTCATTTAGCAAGATATTGTCTCCAAAAAAGAAAAGAAAAAACTTCAGATATAACTCTGTGCAAAGGCCCTGGGTTCAATCATCAGTAGCACAATCAATCAGTGGAATAAATAGATAAATAATCAAAGTGTGGTGTCTACTGAATGTTGCCATGTTTGTACCATGATAAAGCTAAAAAAAATTCACAGAGTGAAACAATCTGTGCTTGTCCCAGGAGTGGATATCCATAGGATTCAGCTGTGGAGGAAACTTTCAAGTATCTTTTCCACTCACTGAGACCTGGTTCAGCCAAGCTGACACTAAATATATCCTCTGTGTTATTCACATTGAATTCCTGTGATGCAGAAGAAATTATTAACTGGCCTATTAAGGCATTATGGATGGTATGGAAGGCACAGTGGTCATAAAGTTTAAATATAAAAAGTCATTTAAAAAAAGAGGCATCCTAGCTAGTAATCTCATTCATTTCATTTCTGGAAAGATCTGCCCAAATCCATCTGTGGCCAATTGATAAAGATGTTCCTGTTTTGGAAAAAGAGATGTCATTGCCTCCTATGATTTATTCTAATGCTTAAAGCCTTAGGTGTTCAATAAATACCATTGTTTCTGCGAGCTGAACTCAGCAACAAAAATAAAAATGGAAGCTACTAAATATTTGGTATGAGTTACAGCAGCACTGTTTCATTTTGTTTTCAGGTCACTTGTATTTGCATAGGTTAAATTTGTTTCCTTCTAGGACCCAGTTTACAGGCAGTTATTCTACCGGAAGCGAGCACCGTCTCCGAGCTGGTTTGGTTTTGTTTCTGCTCAGCAGTCAGAGGTTGATCACTCCCGGCCTGACTCAAATTCTGAGTCACTGTCACTGCTCTCTGGAGGCCCGTTTGCAGGGAAGGTCCTGTCTCTTCCTCCACCTTCTGTGTGTTTGAAGGAAATACTTGCTCTTCCCATCCTGCTCATCAGCTATTCAATAAAACTTCCGGGGAAACCACATTTTTATTGTTCAGTGAATTTTAGAGCCATGTAACCACTAAGTGTGCAGTACCTTAGTTACACACACGTTAAATACTTCCCCTAGGTCGAGTGCTATCCCTGCAGCAGTTACCATGATAAAATGAAGGCATCTATGCACCACGTGGCTTTCCAGGGAAGATTCGTCTTTCTCTGCAGTTATATAGGAGAAGGCACCCTGACCGAGGCAAGGGCTAAAGGTTAAGAATACTACTTGCAGGTAATTTTTAACTTAAAGAAATAGTTTGATTTATCGCATACTGTCTATGTGTAAAATGTACTACGTAATAAGTTTTGATATATGTAAAAATAGGGAAAATGCCACATAATCAAGATAGTGAACATATCACCCAGAGAGTTTTCTTGGGCCTCTTTGTCTTCCTTTCCTTCAGTTTCTCTGTCCCCCAAAGCACCCAAAAACAACCACCTGCTTTCCAGCATTATAAATCAGTCTGTCTTCTCTAGAATTTCTTCTAGCAGAACTGTATAGCATGTGCTTCTTGTGGCTTCTTTCTGTGTAGTCAGAACTCAAGTTAGATCACATATTAATAGTTTATTCCTTTCTATTACAGGGTGGTACTTTGAGCTAAAAAAGTTTTATTTAAGTTTTCTTATGGAGATTGTACAATTTTAGGTTTCACATCTAGCCTATGTTTTGTTAATTTTTTTACATAATATAACATTTGATTCTAAGTCATTCTTTAGCATATAAATATATAGTTGTGCTAGTGGCATTTTGAAGAGGTTATTTTTTTTCTCCACAGCATTAGCTTTGTACTTTTGTTAAAAGTTAGTTGTCATGGGCGGGGGAGTTAGCTCAATGGTTCCGGTGCCTGTCTTGCAAGCTAAACGGCCTGGGTTCGATTCCCTGGTAACCACATACCATACCGGGTGTGGAGACTCACACCCAGCAGCAACCAGTACCCACATAGCACAGTGCCGGGCGTGGTGGCTCACGCCTGTAATCCCAGCACTCGGGAGGCAGAGGCAGGAGGATTGCTGTGATGTGAGTTTGAGGCTGAGCTCAGGGCCAGCCTGAACCACAAAGCGAGACCCTGTCTCAAAAAACCTAAAAAAAAAAAAAAATTAGTTGTCATACATATATGTTTCCAGACTGTATTTTGTTACATTGCTATCTTTATGGTAGTACTCCCTGTCTACTAGTGTGACTTTAAATTTTTAAGTCTGCATTTGTCTCATGAGTTAGCTATTGAACTTTGTTCTTTTTTTTTCAGAGTTGTCTTGCCCATTCTAAGTTCTTTGAAGTTTAGAATCAGCTTGTCAGTTTCTATGAAAATAAACCTTCTGAGTGGCAATAAGTTGAATTTACTTGGGAACAACTAATTTGGGAAGGTCAATTTGAGAAGAATGAATGAATGTCTTAGTGATATTAATTCTTCCCACTCATGAACATGCTATTTCTCTTCGTTTTTTAGGTCTTAATTACTACCTACAATGTTTTTACTACAGAAGACTTTCACACATCTTAGCAGATTTATCCCTTACTCTTTCATGTATATTTAATTTTCTTGTAAATAATGGTGTTTTTAAAAAATTTTAATTTCCAATTAAGTATTGTTAGTGTACATAAATGCAATAGATTGTTTATTTTCATCATGAATCACATTTTATTGCTTCTGGGACAGGGATGTAGCTCAGTGACACCTTACCAGCCTGGCAAGTACAAGGTTTTGGGTTTGATCCTTGGTTCTGGGGGAGGAAAAATCATGTTATTACATTTTATTGCTCTTGTGCATGCCTAGCAATCTTTAAAAAAATTGGATTGTAGAGTCAATTTGATCTGATTTAACAAATTGCCATAGACTGTGTGGCTCATCAGTAGTAAATATTTGCTCTTCTAGGTGTTGGAGGCTGGGAGGTAGAGCCAGCACGGTGGATTCTGGCGAGCCCTTCTGCGGGTGTGGACTGCTCACTACTCCCTGTATCGTCACACAGCAGATGGCAGAGAGAGGAAAAGCAAACTTCCATATGTCTTTTTCTAAGGGTACCAGTTCCACTCGTGAGAACCCTACCCCCACGATGACCCAGGCATCTCCCCAAAGCCCCACCTCCAAATACCGTCACAGAGGGAGGCAGGACTTGAGCATGGAATTTCTTTGGAGCAGGAAGATACAAACATGCAGTCTCTGATGAGGGCAATATGGCTATTATCTTGTTGAGCATTGGATAGTTTTGTATTCTGATATTATTGGGGTTTGTTCTGGAATTCAAATAAGTTATTTGAGAGCAAATTGATCCTTTCAGGTCTTGCTTTTGAGACGTATTAGGTAAGGTGAGTGCAGTACCCAGTCAGGGCTGATTACTCTCCACCACAGACCAAGGTCTTCTGCATGCTACATGTGGCCTGTGAATCAGAAAGTTTCCTGTCTGGCTGATGGAAACAGACACGATTCTTGGACCAGTTTGAGCACTCAACATAGACATCTTTCATTTTGAGTAGTTTTCCCCTGCTTCCAGAAGGGGCTTCAACTGTATTTACTGCTGAGTTTGGAGCTAAAGTCCCAGGGGGCATCCCCTTGCCTCTCCCCGAGCAGCACCCTCTGCCGTACCCTCTGCGCGTCCTGCTGGGAACTCCCTTCCTGTACCACTGGACCCCGCCCCTCAGCTGCATGTGCTGCTCTCACAGAGTCTGCGGGTACCTGTACAACTTCCCCTCACTGGGCTGTGGGCTGAAAACTCTCACAGGGCTGATCTGGGCCATGGAACACACACTTCCTTTCCTGTCGGTGGAGACCTTAGCACTCCATTGCCTGGTACCTACTTGCTTTCAAACTTCTGTTTCACATTTTCTATCTCAGGTATAATAGCAAATCTAATCATTGCAAGTTGATCTTAGTCAGAAAGAAGACTTATATTTTAAAGTTTTGAGTCTCTGAACTTCAAATACAAATGACTAGTTTTGTCTCAGCTTTTCCACTGCTGTTTTCTTAAACATACCCAGACGTAACATTTAGACTTTTTGTTTGACTGGTTTTTAAAAGTGTTCAGATTTCTGTTATAGTATTTATTGTAGATGCTGTTCAAAGTCATGTTAACTGGTAAAATATAGCTTTTTTGGATAACAGCAAAACATTACCAATATTATTAAGTAATATTACTTTAGCAAGTATTCCTTGAGTTCCTCCTGCAGCTAGGCCTTCTGCGAAGATGCAGACACAGTGAAGAGTAAAGATCGAAAAGTGGACGAGTAAAGTGACAGAGTGGACTGTAAATGCAGAGGCCAGACACTGACAGAAACAAAGCATCTTGGGAAAAGAGAGATGAGGTCTTCACGGGTCTCAAACTAAGAGAGACAGACGCTCCTATAAGACACATACCCAGGATTTATGTCCCACCATGGTAAGATCTGCTGATGATTGTGGCAAGAGCTTAATGCCTTTGAGCGGTCATAATACTTGTCAACCATGTTCCATGTGTGTTTTCTCATTTCATTACAAAACTAGCCAGTCACAAGAAAGTACATGCTGTTATCTCCTCTGTATGCACAAGAAATACAAAGCATAGGGCAGCAAAGTCACGCTCACTGCCCCCGCTAAAGAGCAGACTCAGTTACACCACACTTTGATCACGCGTTGCATAACCATATTTCCATATACAGTGGTCAGTTGCGTATTCACTGACAGCAAATAATTACCTTTGAAAGAATTTGCCTCATTCTATGTGAAGTGGAAACCAAACCAGTCCACACTGGAAGGCTTAGTTTATAATCATGCTTTTCCTTTCTCGAATGTCTTTTAGCAAAACAAAATTTCTCATAAAGGTTTCCATTTTTATCCTAGTTTTTTTCTTCTACATTCAAGCACTAGTCACCTCCCCTGACTGTCACTGTGCAGCTGCTCCTCCAGTCCCCTCCAGCGGCCTCGATGGTGTGAACATCGGAACTTCTTCCCTTCAGGATTTTCCCCTTAGTACCTGCCTCTGCTCTGGAAAATGCTGGCCTAAGCTTTAGAGAACAGGAGGTTTTACAAGCCTTTAGAATTTGATTAGGTGCTTGAATTGCACTTCAAGATATAATTTCTCTCAAAAGACAAGATCTCTTTTGCAACAGTTTTTAAATTTGAGTGATTATCATGTGTCAAGTACTATTAGTACAACAGTGAATAAAGCCAAATAACAACAATACTCATGTGTCACTTCCATGCCAGTGTGTAGAGTACTGGCAATGGGTTATTACAGCAGGCTAAATAAAAATTGTGAAAAACAAATAATAAAGTAGAATTTATGATATATTTGTGTGTATGGCAACTTCACTTCATTTCAACAAAAGGAAATAAATTAATTGGGCCTTTCTTCATTTCAGATCTATTTAGGTGATCCAAAATAGGAAAAGTTCAGAAATTTGCTTTTGGTAAAGTTACCTACTTTATGATATTCTTATTTACTTTGCAATGTTTTTTAAAAAATAAATTTCAAAAATAAATCTGAGATCCAGTATTTGCTTTATACAAGGTCTGGAGTTCAAGACCAGCCTGAGCAACAGAAAGAGATCCTGTCTTTTAAGAGTAGACAAATACTATGGTCCCAAGGTTTGTGCCCCAGCTTCATATGATGAAGTCCTACCCTGTGAGATGATGGCATCAGAGGTGGGTCCTTTAGCAGGTGATTGGTCTTGAGCGCAGTGATCTCGTGACTGGGACCAGTGTCCTTGTAATAGATCCCAGAGAGCTCGCTAGTCCTTCCACTGTGCGAGCTGCCTACAGACAAGAAAGTGGGTTCTTATGAGACACCAATCCTGCCTTAGCTTGGCCATCCCAGAAATAAATATAAGCTGTTATAAGCTAGCTAGCTTGTGGTATTTTGTTATAGAAACCTGAAAGGACTAAGACAACAAATATAAGTTATAAACGTGAATATGTTTCACTGTATACTTTGTCTACTCGAAGGCTAAGTCTTTTTGGTTAAAGGAAATCAATTCCAGGTGGTTTCCCAAGGAAACTGGTAAAATCCCCACTGACATGAGTACTGATTGAGAAAACAATGCAGCAAATGCTTCCCGACCCAGGAGTGAGGTTAGTGATTGATGAGGATTACTTGATATTTTTCCTCCTCCCCCTATCTCCTGTGCTCAGAGCCCATTACTTGTGTACATAAAAGAAGTAGGAAAAAGAAGATTTGTACTATTAAAACTAGACCATTTTCTGAATCCCTGCTCTGCAGGTGCTAAGAATTTTATTAGTCTCCACAACAGCTGGTGCTTGTGTGGTAGGAACCTGTCTGTGTATTGCAATCACCCCTTTATCCTATGAGGTAGGTAAACTCTTTTTCCATCCGATGTACAGAGGGGAGGAAGCTGAGTCAACGTCAGCTAGTAAGTGATAAAACTGGACACTTCAGCCTGGCATTCTGGCTGGGGAGGGCTATTTGGACTCTGCACTATTGCCTTTCAGACAGAAAGTGGACAATTTGCCACTTCTTCCCTCAAGGCATCTGGTCCCCCTGCACTCCAGGGAAATAGATATGGCCATTCATCATTTGTCACTTCTTCTGGAGTTTAGAAGCACCCACACAGCGCTCGGTGCCTCTCTTGTCCACACTGAACATCACACTCTGTCCTGAGACTTGGAAAGTGCAAAATGGAGATAATACAGAGTAGTTCAGGACCCTCAGTGGGGCAGTGAACATGGTCCTGGGGGTTCAGAACAGCTTTCTGAAACACAGTGATGGAGCTTCATGTCTAAAGACGAATTTCTCATCTCCTATTTAAAATACAACTCCTCAAAGGCCTAATGTTTTACATTGGATCTGTTATTTTCCAGTTTGATGAATTTTTTTCCTTATGAGCAGCAGATAGAAAAGGACCTTGTTGGGGATGGGTAGCTGGAGCACTGAAGGGGGTCTTGCTGGACAGGGGGAGGGAGGCAGAAGCTTATACAGGGCGGACTTTTTCCTGCTTCCCAGTTTTCCATTTCTGAACCTTTCTCTCCTTCAGAGGCCTCACGCTTTTTGTCACTGTGATGAGATATCTGAGGAAAAAAAACAACTTAAAGGGGGAAAAGTTTATCTGGGCTCATGGTTTTGGAAGTATCAGTCCATGGTCAGCTGGCTCCAAGGCAGAAACATCATGGTGGAAGAGTGCGGTGGACAAAAGCTAGTCAGGGGCCAAAAAAGAGTGAGGGGGATGGCAAAGCTTTCAAAGCCATGTCCCAATGACCTGCCACCCCCGAGTAGGCCTCGCCCCCTGATGAGCCCACTGAGCTGTGGACTCCCCAATGGATCAGTGGATTAAGCCATCAGGGAGGCTGGAGGCCTTGTGAATCACTTTTGTAAGCTCAGGAGAGTTGTAGCATGCCCCCATCTCTCTTTAATTTGAGAGAGCGGCCAAGGCTGGCCTTGAATTTGCCATCCTCTTGCCTCAGCATCCTGAGTAGCTGGGATGACAAACTAGTATTTTCAAGGCCCACACTTGCCTGCTTCTCCAGTGGAATTGGCCACTAGTCCTGCAATCAGCTGAGGCTGGCACTGGAGATTCACCAGCTGACAGGCTGAACCTGTCCTGTGACTAAGGATGGGCACAGGAGTTGGGACTTTACGTGCTTGTTTATTTCTCATCTGATTTGACTCAGGCCTCACATCTCTGCAGAGAGGGGTGAGTAAAGTGCAATTCTGCTCTCACACCCATATCTCTTAAAGATGCCCTGGACTGCGCCGAGAAGGAGGCACAAGGCAGCTGGCAGGTGGACTCGGGGGCTGCGATATGGTCAGGGCTGCCTGCAGTAGCCCTTCCTGCCAAATCAGAGTGAATGCTGTGACAGCTGCCCCTTGACTTTCTGAAACAGTCACATGAGTTACCAGAGCACCATAGTAGAGCCCAGGGAGTCACGGCCTGGCTTGCTGCCTCTGTCCTAAGGCAAATGTGTATACAGGAGAGAATTTCTGAGCAGACCAGGTTTCCTGTCACCTGGGCCTTCCAATATCTTTTCAATACTAACTCTTATACAAAGCATGACCTGCCCCTGTCCAGACTTGAGTGGGGTAACAACAGTATTGGAAAACAGTGTCACAGAGATGCCTAGAGAGGACCAGGGCCTGTTAAGCAGTGTAACACTCTTGCAGGTGTCTGCCACCAGCTCAGCTACCACGTCTAGAATCCATGCTGCTTTGTGAATTATTACCCAGCTCCTGCATACGTGCTACTGTTTGAAAACAAGAGGAAGGTGAATGACCAGACACTTGTCACAGACATGTCCTTTGTTGGATTCATGAGGCTCCCTGTGCTGAATATTTCTGACGATAATCTTCTTCCTAACATTGGGGATGACTAATATTTCTTAACAGTATCAGTTCCACCATCAGGCAATACAAGCTGGTATATTTTCAAAAGAACTAAGCTCAATTAAAATATTACACTTACCCTTTCAGACATAGGTTCCTTCCAAATCAAACACATCATGGTAACAATGTTTATTGACAAATAATAATAAGTTATATAATCTTAAATGATCAGTTTTTAAATGACAGGAAGCCAAATACAACATCCGCTTTAAAAAGATAGATTTTTAAAATAACTTGTAAATTTTCCCAGATGCTTGGACTGAATGAATTGCAGAATTACTGAATGTGAGGTACAGGGGTGAGAAGAGACCCTCACAGGCCAGAAGAAAGCCCACCCATTATCTGAGTATGAGCACTCTTTTAAACAGTGCCCAAAGATAGGACTTGAGTCTAGGTCGTTATAATACAGGAAAGTAGGACTTAAGGGGGGGGATGAATACAGAAGGAGAAAAGCACAATATAAGTATACATTTGCTGCTGTAACAAATGATCACAGGTGCAGCAGCTTAACTCACTAACAAAATCAGTTCCGTTCAGTTCTGTAGGCCAGAAGTCCAAGGTAGGTCTCACTGAGCCAAAATCAAGACCTTTTTGTTTTTGTATTTTTCCAGGCTCTAGGAAATGCTTGCATTCCTTGGCTTGTGGTCCTTCGTCCATCTTCAAGCCAACAATATCACATCTATCTGGCCCTTTTTCTGATGTCGTAACTTTCTATCCACATCTTGGAGCAAAGCTCTGCTTTGAAGGTCCCACATGATTAGAGTGGGTGCCTGGATAACTTGGGATAATCTCCCCAGATCAAGGTCTGGAATTCAAACACATTAGTAAGGTTTCCTTTGCTGTGAAAGAACATGTTCACTGGTTCTGGGATTAGGACCTGGACATGTGCAGGGGCCATTATTCCTCCTACAACAGGCACTAGGCAATAAGTACTAGTGAGTTCTCTTTCACTGCATACTGAACAGCATACAGAATACTAAAATTGTCCAACTTCAGCACACAGGCCAGCCAGAAAACTCATCTTCCAGTTTACGTGGCCCGTTTTCTGAGGGTTCCTCTAAACCTCCCTGTCCCTCTATACCAGTGGGTGAGGCTGGGGGTCTGGTGGTGTTGGACACAAATATCCTATACTATGTCAGCACAAATGGGAAGATATAACAAGGAACTATCTCCAATGGCTGCAGTGAAAACAGAGATGGGTCAAGTGGATGTGATGGGTCAAGTGGTGAGCAGATGGCACATGTGACCTCCAAAAAATACTGCAACTGAGGATCCCTTAGGCCTGGAGCGTGGATACTTGAGCTCAGCCCAAGCCTGTCCTTCAGTGTAAGGACTCCACAGACATATCCCTTTCCTGAATCCCAGCTTCCCCTATTGGTTATATAAGCTAAGACCACACAGAATAGTCCTGAGTGTTACATGTACTAACATGTACAGAGCAGCTGTACATGTACATAGGGAATGGCCTAGAAAGGAACAGTAGGAATTTTCATTCACAGATTCAAAGAAACATTTATTGGTTTCCAGGCTCTGGGACTACAATGTTGAACAAGACAGGCAAAGCCCTGGCCCTCACAGAGGAGCTTCCTTTCCAATGAGAAAGACAGACAATATGCAAAAAACTGCACCAGGCCTTATGGGTCAGGATACAATGAAGGACCCAAACAGGATAACATGACAAAATGCAAGAGAACAGGGTATGGCCAGCACCGGTTAGCCCCCTCCACTCACAGCCCTGGACCTTCTAACAGGACCTTAGCATGTTCAGGAAGCAGATGGGATTCGTGATGGTGAGGCCCCTTCCACATCCCAGGAATGAGTCAGGTCTGGTCTCAGTCACTGTGGCATCCAATTCCCAAGGGTGAGTAACTGGCTGAGACCTGGTGAGATTCCAGAGCCAATGAGCTGGTGGGTCCGGGAGGCTTCGGCTCCTGCTTGGTGAGGAAAGTCTTTGCCTTTTCCCCGTGCTCCTCGCTTCAGCCAAAATAAATGAGCCATCTGAATTGACAAGAGTCTTCTTGAGATGATGTGGGCAGGTGGAGCATGGAACTCTGCTAGAGCACAATGCTCCCAGGGGCTTCATCCTCAATGACAGCCTCAAGCAGCTGAGCTAAAGCCTGCAGCTACCTCTCAAGGTGGCTCAGGGAAGAAAAATACACCTCTACTTTTCAAATGCTGCAACTAGGCTGCTGTTCTGCCTCTTGTAGCTCAACACATTCTCAGCCAACCCAGGTAGACCAAGATGATGTGTAACTTGAGACTTGAAGAGCTAGCTACCAGAAAGAGCCAAGGAAAAGCACTTAGGCAGAAGGAAGTAAAAAAGGATCCTCTAAAGGTCTGGAGTACAGGAGGAGGGAAAAGAAGCTCTTGTGGCTGGTAGGAGGGTGTGTCCAAGGGCCTTGACCTTGGGATAAGAAATTTCATTTTAAACAGTAAAATTACAATGGTATATGGCAAAAGAGTGAAATGTGTTAACTCTTCCCATTAACTCTTGTTAATGGGAAACTGCAAGACCTATGATTTTGATAGTTATTAAAATAGTTATTAAAAATTATGCTGGACTCGAGAGACTGTGGGACTCTAATAAGCAGTCATTAGCAAAGAACCTTAGGAAGGTGAAGGATGTAACTCAGTCATCACAGAGAGGCAGGTGCTGAGCCGAAAAGCCTTTTATAGCTCATCATTAAGCAACAGGCTATGGATATTTTATAGGACATTCCATTTAAACACTCTTAGAATCGGTCCTATCCCATTTGAGGTGAAGGCCCATTTTCTGTGGGATTGAGCCTTATTTTGTTCTTGTTCTGAGGAGTATGTGCTGGCTAGCATGTAAGAACTTTGTACGCACACATCCACACTTTAAACGTGCAATGCCTAAAACAACATACTAATTGATTGGCACAGAAAACTGTACCCAGCCCACTATCTAGAATTCCATGGGATTTGACTTCATTTTTTTTTCTCTAAAAAAAGTATCCTGTGGCTTTCTCCTTTCAGATCTGATTGAAATAAATGACTCTGACACATTCATTGTAATTAGTGTCTTGAACATTTATCCTTAATAGAGAATTTTCTTGACAGACATGAGCTGTCTGATGCATTAAAATCATCTGGCTGCCATGGGAAGAATGATTTATGGGGGATATTGAGCAGATGCAGGAGCCAGTGAGGAGGTTATTACAGCACCATCAGACAAGGACTGGGGCCTGATATGAGGGATGGTAGAGCAGACACAAACCTGGGCAAATCTGTGGTGTTTGCAGGAGGCAGAGCGGAGAGCACAGGCTGGAGAAATGACACAGGACTCCTAGGGTTGTGCCTTGAGAGATGAAGTAGTGACACTTATTCTTGAATTTGGGACACATGGGTGATGCAGAGTTCTGGGTAAATAAAGTTTAATTCTGGGCACAGGATGCTTAATTGAGATGCCTCACTGGGGTCCACGTGGATCAGATGCAAAGCAGGCAGCTGATGTACATGAGGACGGGATTCAGCACCACAAAAAGCACAGGTACAGAGGGAGCCTAGAGGCTGCCCTCATCACAGGATCAGTGCCACATCCGTTCCGGGCAAAGCAGCTTGATACTGGAAAGAATAATGCTAACTCATTTTGTTGACCACTGCTGTGGTCTGCGTGGCTGATCCCAAAAGGTCTCTATGCAGAAGACTGGCTCCCGCTGGTGGCTCTCTTTGGAGGTGGTATACTATGAAAGGTCCTTTGGTCACTGGGAGGGTGCCCTGGGAAGGACTGCGGGATGCCAGTAAGCTTCTGTCTGGCTTGAGATGTGAGCAATTGCTTTGATATATACTCCTGCCATTGCTATCTGCCAGCCACTCAAAAGGCTCAAACCAGTAGGGCTGCCTGACCTTGGTCTTACACCCTCTGGAACCATGAACCAAAAGAAACCTCTTTTACCTCCTAAGTAGGCTAGGTTGGGTACTTTATTACAGTAACAGAAAGCTGATGATTATATCTGCTGTACTGTCATGTACAAATTAGATTAGGGGCACCTAAGCATAGTAAATAATCTATTCTGAAGTCCCCAAGGACAATCCCCCAATTACCTAGGCACAAGTGATGGAAGTCTGTGCTGTCAGTGACTAGCAGGGCCCACATGGATGGCTAAGCCCTATTAACAGTGTGACTCACAGAATAGAAAGCTGGCTATATGCTGGGTGACTAAGAAGCCTTTCAAAAACATGTCTTTAAAAGAAAATGTGAGTTTTGGGTGGTATTTTACTGCTTAGGTTTTAGAAAGCTACACTGTGTTTTTTCAACCTTCATTCAAAAGTCACTCTGAGCCATAAAGGATAAGCAGGATCAGAACTGAAGCACGAAACTCTCCCGTGTTAGCTGCTTTTCGTCAACACAGTGTCAGGGTGAGAACTGCCCCAGGAAATGCTGCATCCTGTGTGTCAGCCAGGAATAGTAGGGCAACAGAGGCTGAATAAGGTTATTCTGATGATTAATTACTATTTCATCTGAAGTCTTTGGCTCAGTTATCTCTTAGAAGTATGCTCATTTAGCCAGCTGTCTTGGGATATCTAACTTCATCCTGAACTTAAAAGCTTCCATCTGTAGTGGAAGAGCACTTTTCTGGAAGAAGTATGAATGTCACCCAGCCAGAGCAGAAGCATAGCTTTGCTTCTGTTTGGTGCTCACAACCTTTCTGAAGTCACTTTTGATGACTGCAAATTAAGGCCTCCTGAAAATCCTGACATCTCCCTCATCGGGACAGTGTCATCAAAACTAAGCGGGAAATGAGAGCTTGCTACTTGGGTCTTGGACAGGATGAGGAGGTCCAGTAGCAGACTCTCTTGCTCCTTATACCCTGGGAATACACTCTTGCTATAGTTTGGATGTTGAAGGTCCCCAAAGGCCCATGTGATGAAGGTGTAGCCCCCAGTGTACCCCTGTTTGGAGGTAGTGGAGACCTTAAGAGGTGGGCCTTGGCAGAGGTCCTCAGGTCACTAGGACGTGGCCTCAGAGTCCCTTTGTCTTCTTTTTTTGTTCCATGGTTCATATGTGAGTGGTTCTGCTCCTCATGATGTGGCGCCTCTCCAGGCTCCATGCAGCAAAGCCAATGGATCATGGGCTGAAACCTCCAGAACTGTGACCCATAATAAACCTTGTTGCTAAGGTGATTTTATCTTTGATATTTGTAAAAGTGACAGGAAGCTGACTAATACAATTTGTGAAGGCCAAAGTGTCTCTGATAACATCAGGGCTAATAATAAACAAGAGGTAACATCTTCCATGGGTGGTTTTGCCTTCTTGATTCAGGCCAGTGTGGAGCTGAGCCTGTGAGTGTATCCTGAGATATAGGTCTTATTATTATTACTCAGGTACAATGAGGCCAACACATTATCTAAAAAAATACTCATTATTTCACTAATTCCAAGAGGAGAGCATGGCTCTTCATAGGGGCCACAAAGGGAAACAATGGGGTTGGTCAGGAACAGAGGGAGTGACAGAAGAGCCTTTATTGTAGTTATGGTGGGCAGAAACAGGAGGCAAGTTTAGAACTGGAAGATATGAATGGTTTGAGCTGCAACTGAGGCAGTGCAGGAAGGCAGGTGAGTCCTTCCATACTGATGCTCTTGGTTAGCAGGTGAGTCCCGCCTGGAGCCAGGGGTTCCTTTTTTTCTTTTTATTACTGTAAATACCCACAAAGCACATGGTACATAGGGGACAGTGTCATTCTTATGAACCCACAGGGTGAACCAATTCCATTTATCACAGGACCCAGAAGAGTAAGCAGATTCCACAGTTTTCACCAGGTAACTGAGAAACCATACTGTTTCTGAATGGCTTCCACTGATTTATTTATGGATCAATTTCCCATTAAGCTTTAGTAGTAAAATACATGGTGCTAGTGGGAGCAAGGTCTGAAAATCTTTACATTTTAGTTCCTCTTCCATTTGTGCAAATTATTTCTTTCCTTCTGTCTATGAATATTTATCATGCCCAAGGCACAGAGAGAAAGCAATTTACATAAAGGAATTTAATGGAAGGAAATAGGCCTAGTGATTCTCAGGATGCCTCATGTTTTCTTACTACATAGCCAGTATTTGCTTTTATTTTAAGCCTCTCTCCATTTTTGGTGAGTGTTTAAATGAACATCCAACAAATGAAATGTACAGAGGCATCTAGCTGAAGTTCAAGGCCAGAAAATGGCTGTTCTGAACAGTAATGAGTTGTCTTTGTTATAAATTTCCCTTCTCTTCACCTCGAGGCTTTACTGAGCATGTAATTATTCTACATTGGCACATGGCCAGAGGGATATTAGCTCTTAAACTTGTGTAATAATTGACAACACAACAGCAGCCCTATTAGGACTTGAAATGATCACCCACTAGCTAAGCCAGCTCTTCTGGTCTAGGATCAGCACCAGGTGAGGTTCAGTTGTATTGAGATGCTCCTTACGGTCAGGGGGCTTCATCTGACTCCAGTTCTCATGGCCTTGCAGTACCCTGAGCTCCACAGAGACAGCATGGAAATTCTGTGCTTACCTGAGGAAAAACAGCTAAATATGGGCAAAAGAGTGCCTAAGAAGCTGAGAAGAAGCCCTTTCTAAGAAGTGCTCCAAATCTAGGTTGTGCCTTCCAGGGAGAAAGGGCAATTCAAAGTTGTGGAAATGGCAAATAGGTCTGTTATGAAATGATAACTTATATCCCTTCTGTGGGGAAATAAAAATGAAGTTCAAAGATTCCAAAGCACGCAGAAGGCCTCCTTGAGCCTTCTTCCTGTTGTTTTTATCCTCCCAAATCTAGTCTACCTATTGCTGACACTGAAAAGAAGCTAGAAAAGGTGTGCAATAACACTGCTGCACGTGACAGGCAGCCTCAGAAAAAGACAGCTGCTACAGTGCAGGAAACATACAAAAAGGATTTTGTTGCATACAAGCTAAAGAAGAGTCTGATGCAGAAGGAAAAAGAAGAGAAAAAAGGAATTTGTTAAGGTTGAAAACAGCAAGGAAAAGGAGGAAGAGGAGAAAGGTGGAAAAGGAAGGTAGTTTGTTTTAATATAGGTTTTACCTACACATAAAGTAGTTAAGCCCTCAGTACCTCACAGTCACTGTGTGTGTCCATGGAAGTGTAGAGGATGAAAGATTACTCGGAAATGAGACTTAGCTCAATCACAGAGG
Source organism: Petromus typicus (assembly GCA_004026965.1). Lineage (NCBI taxonomy): Eukaryota > Metazoa > Chordata > Mammalia > Rodentia > Petromuridae > Petromus > Petromus typicus. The sequence goes on from PVIR01002861.1 coordinate 61,248, forward strand.
CCCAGAGGGGAGATCTGAACCAGGAGTACTCAGCGCTAGGAAGATTCCCAGGAGTATCACAGAAAGACCCTCAGGCTTTTATTTACAGTATCAATGTAAGAGAGGGAAAAAAAAGAAGAAAAGCAGTTTGGACAAAGAACCATGTCAAGGTTAGGAAGCCTTCTTGGGGGAGGGGGAAGGACAGCAGCCAGACACATGTTGCACTAACTTAAACTTTCCTGTTTAACCATCAACCCCTCAGCCATGCCCTCCACATTCCACTCTTAAAGAAAATTAAAATGTGTAAATTATGTTTTAAAATTATATCATATTTTTTATAAAAAGAACAAAAACAGTGAAGACACTGCCAAAGTATCTTTAGATAGCCTTGTCCTTGTGATATTTTTAATAACTATCAACATGGTCTGATACTGTCTAGAGGTTGTAAATTGCATGGAAACTTAAGGCAGGTTGTTATCGGTGCACACACAATATAGTATATATGGGAAAGACAGTTTTCTTCATTGGCACCTGTCTCTGATGCAGTTTACACAAAGTAAGTGTTATCATATTAACTGAATATCATTTTGAAGTTGCAAAAAACAAAAAAGCTTGCAATTACTTTCTGATATTTTGAATGCTTCTGAATAAATGCAAATTTTTTTTTTTTTAAACTAAAATCTTTCTGTCTTGTCTATGGCTTCCCTTCACGTGCTCAGAGGCTTGTTTCAGTTTTTGTCCCACTTCTGTCCCACAATTTCAGCATGATATGAGGGTAACAGATACAGAGAAGGCAGAGAGCTTTGGCAAATAGCATAAGGATTAGCTCTGAGGCTGAGCTGCTCCATCTTCAGATGTCGGTGGCATCCACAGTTAGATGTATTTCTGCAAGGGACAAGGTCAGAGCCACTATCCTTGACTCTCACCTGCCCCCTGAGGACAGTGGTAGTTTCTGTGGTGCAGAAAGCATGGGGGATACTCTAGGCACCTGTACCTCCTTTGGACCATGCAGAATTTTGGACAATTTTCTGGGAAACTTCTGGTGACATACACCTGACCCAGTCTGAGTTGAGGCATCATCTGCCTGTTTTATCTTAGGATTAATAGTGAACCAGGCATTTGTTTTGGGTCTTATTGGCTTTGTTTTTGTTTTCTTGCTAGGTTAAGAAAAATGTCCAAGATCATAGTACTGATGCGTAACAGTCTGACAGCAAACCCTGCTCTGCTGGACCCAAAGACCACTTGCTTTCTGCACAAGAAATCATTGAAAGGACACATGAGCTTAGTAAGAACTCAAAACCAAAATAAATTAAGCAGGAGCAACATCAAACAACAAAATATTACCACTGAAACAGCACAGCTAACTTAGGAGAAAACACTTTCAGGTTCCTGGTCCTTTGGTGCAGGTTACAATGGTAGATCATCACAACCATCTGACCCCAGTCTGATCTTTAGTTATTACAACCCTGACCCACAGACCCTTGCAAAGGATTTCAACTCCAGTGGCCAAATGAGCAGCAAGGATGATCAGGAAGCATGGGGATCACTTCTGGGTGAAATTGGGGTGCAGCCAGTGCAAATGGTGGCATATGACTCAGCAGGTGCCTCCTCTTGCTGAGGGGTGGTGCTACAGTCAGCGACAAGAAACATGCGAGTCAGAGTCAGCATGCTCAGCCTTCCCCTCAGCAGCCTCCATCTGCACATCTGACACCGATCTTGCCGACTCTCCAGGGGAAGCGAGGTGGCAGTACCCAGGGGTTCTTACCATTGGTTTCAAGGCTCCTGAGGGGAAGATGGAGTGTTTAATGTGCAATAGCTTCTAGCAACTTGAAAATAATGCCTGCAGTGGGTAGCAAGTTTGGGCAGGATGAGAGGAGGGCAGGCTGTAGTCCTCCCTTGTCCTGAACCAGCCAGTCTCAACTAGGGTCACAGCAGAAAGTGCTGCTACCCGGTAGTGTGAATGGTACTGCGTGGTACAGGCCCCAGGAGTCATTGTTGTACCACTCCAAACACTTCCTGTGCCAGGTAACCGGCAGCAAAACAATGGCCAGGACTGCAAGCAGCTGCTTTGGAGGGCTGCAGAGGTCCCGGACCGAGTCAGGAGACCATTTAGTGCTTTCCCCGTCCCATCTTTGAAACAGGATTTTGAAGGACCTGTTAGTCACACGCCGCCCTCTCTATTCTCCCACTCTTTCCATGTACACCACCATTATTTGGACACCCACTCTTTGTGGCTGACTGGAAATTCTGTGCATGCATGTGTGCATGTGTGTGTGTGCGTGTGTGTGTGTGTGTGTGTGTGTGTGTGTGTGCACATGCGCGCCCACATGGACTTGTTTAGGACCCACAGTAGGGTCACTAGAGCCAATACAACGTGCTTATTCCTGGAACCTTTTCCTACCCCCTCTCCCGAAGGGCCTGTGAGTGTAACCAAGGACACACATGACAGGCAGAAGTACCTCCACTCCACACAGGGGCGCTCCTCAGTAAGCCCCTAACTGCGATGGTCACTGTGGCTCCCCTAGTCTATATGACCTCTGTGCCCCATCACTACCTCTTTCCAGCTCCAAAAATCAGCATCTGAAGAAGTCCTTTAAAACACAGCCTTTGTAGAAATCCAAAGGGTTCATCAAAAAGGACACTTTCAAATGAAAGTGACATGCGTTTACTCTACTCAAACGTACATGTGTAAAACAAAGTTCAAAAGAGTGTCAGCAGCTATCTCTTATAAATGTCCAATTGCTCCTCACCAGGGAAGAGTAAAAGACTCTCCCCTGCCTATGGCTCAGGCAGAGGTTCTCAGTCCCCACTGCCCTTCTGGATTACCTGGGCTGCTCTGAAAGGTAGGAACACCTGGCCCCACCCCACCAGCTATAGGCTTGGGCCATAGGTGTCCTTCCTGGAGACAACCATGGGATGCCTCTCCCCACATAGGCTGAGACCACTTCAAGAGATAAGCGACCTCACAGAGAGGGTGGATAGCTCAGTTCTTTGCCCCTACAAAATGGACAATGAACACAGAGGAAGAAAGGGAAAGAATTCACAAGCGCTATCTTCTGTCTCTCCACCCACTCAAGTGTTCACTGTGTGACACAAGGCTACTAAAAACCTTGTTTAAAAATGCAATCGTATAAACACCGAGTTCCTCTCAGTAATAAGTGCACCTGACCAGTTGATGGTCACACTGCCCGCAGTGCCTCCTGGCACTTTCGCCTGTGTCTTCCAGCCTCTCCCCAGACACTTCATCCCCCAGTTCCCTGGGAAATAACAACTCTCTCCATTCTCCATCCACTCACAATGGCCTCTTTCTCCACCTCCTCCCTCCTCCCCTCTGGACTCAGGGCAAGAGGTCTCACTTTATCTGTTTTCAAGGTCACTCCCTTCCAGAGGCCTCCAAGTCCACTTGCCACCCCCTCATCTCTTCAGGGACAAGGACTATCCTCCCCCTGCTCTTCATTACCAGCCTTGCCATAGACGCCAACTCTTTCCCAGCAAATAAAACAGTCTCTTCTGCCTTTCCAAATCAAAACAAAGCAATGTGCCTCAGCCATATGCTCTCCAAGCACCTCCTTTTCACTCTAGGAGCTTCTTGAAGAGGAATGGATGTGAAATGCTTGCACTTTCTCACCTCCCATCTACTCCTCCTTGCTCTGTTGTCATCTTCGGCTAAAGCTACCCTCACTATGGGTACACAAGGACAGCCATGTGTTCCAAAGGCCTGGCCTTGTCCAGCCCCCTGAACTGTATCCTTACTCGCACCCGCACCAGGCCCCTGCAGCTGTACTTTCTGCAAAAACAAGGAGAAGCTCAGATGCAAGTAATTTCTAAGAACAATGGCTCTTCCCTGGATCGGTGAGGGTGAGGAGAAAGGTTTCCTCTTCTTGGGAGAAAGAAGGTTGAGAAACCAAGGGATAGCATCAGAAGCTGGGCTTGTCAGGAACCACTGAGCCCAGAAGTGACTCAAGCCCCATGATGCATTTGGGCCTCTGACAAAGCCTCTCCCTCTGCAAGAACCATTGCTGTTCTTGGAAAACATGAACAGTAAGGGTATTATCCTCTCCTGGCAGCTGTCCAGTTGAATGCTAGACAGACTTGACCCCTTGTTTTCCAGAACACAGATTTTATCCTGAGGACACGTGGTCCTGTGGGAATAGTAAACACTTTCTGATATTTGTCTTTGGAGTGGACACCATGCCAATATCTATCACTGGATACACAACTCCTTTATAACCGTCCAAGATTTCATGCCCTACTTCCTTTCCAAGTCGAGAATAATTGGAAGTACTGTTTAACAGCAAAAGCCTTTGAAAAAGTGTACATTGATCAGTACCTCGCACTGTGCACATGCAGAGACACAAGTACTGCATAGCGTTCTCCCTCACCTTGTGGAACTCCCAGTTCTCATTTTGTCAAGGACTCAATATGGAGTGAAATAAACCACACATTCAAAATTTATGGGAAATCAAACCTTGTGGCAATAGAAAGGCATTCTTTACATTCTAGGGTCACAGAATCCTTTAGAGAAAGGGAAGAAAAGACTTTTCCAGTAAACAGGACCTGTCATCTTGGGATTCTGCTCTCAGCTTTGGGAGGATAACTGTCCTTCATCCCCAGGATAAAAAGCAATATTCCAAAAAAAATCAATATTCCAAGTTGCCAGTTTCCCCTCCCAGCAAGCGACAGGGTGCTGCAACTGCTGTGCTGAAGAGTTAGGTTACACAGCTGGGAACATGAAGAAGCTAGGAACATCTATGCTTTCCACCACGGCTACTACTGGCTTCCCCCATATTGAAGAGGGATGAGGAAGAAGAAGAACAAAAAGAGATAGAATCATAAGAAACCCACGCAGGCAAAGCAACTGTAGGCCAACGGAAAAAAAAAAAAAAACTGGAGGTGTTATAATACCTGACCTCAAAACACACTATAAAACTCTAGTCACCAAAAGTGTATGTTATAAAACTGACACAGAGACCAATGAAACAGAAGAGAGACTCAGAAACAGATCCACATAACTGTGTTCAACTGAACTTGGACAAAGGTGCCAAGAACACACCCTGGAAAAAAAAATTCTCCTCAGCAGCGTTGGGAAAACTGAATTCCATATGCACAAGAATGAAAATAAACTTGGATCTAATGATACACAAAATCAACTCCAAACGGATAAAATACTTAAATATAAAACACCTGAAAACATTGAAGAACCTTCAATGTATCAATATAGGCAGTATTTTTACAAAACCACAAAAGCACAGGCAACAAAAGCAAAAATAGACAAATGGGATTATAACAAAGTAAGAAGCTCTACACAGCAAGAGAAATAAGCATCAGGATGAAGACACAATCTGTCAATAGGAGAAAATATTTGTAAATTATCCATCTGACAGAGGATAAATATCCAGAATATATAAGGAACTTGAAGAACTTAACAGCAAAAACAAACAAAACCAAAATAATCTTACTCAGAGCCAGAGATTTAGCTTAGTGTTTCTAGCATCTGCCTGGCAAGCACAAGGTCCCAAGTTCGGTCTTTGGTACCACATACCACAATGCTGGGCATGATGGCCCAGTAATTTCCAGCATGCAGAAGGCAGAGGGAGGAGGACTGTCTTGACTTCAAGACTAGCCTGGGCTACACAGTGAGGTCAGGGCCAATCTGAACTACAAATAGAAACCCTGCCTCAAAAAACTAAAAAAAAAAAAAAAAAAAAAAAATCTTACCCAAAGTGGAAAATAATCTGAACAGACATTTCTCAAAAGATGGCTCATCAGTATATGAAAAGATATTCAAAATCACTTATCATCAGATAAATGCCAATCAGAACCACAATGAGACATGACTTTACCTTGTACTCATAATCCATGTGGAAAAAGATAGAAATAAATGACTGTAGTAAAAAAAAGACAAACATCAGGCAGATGCAGAGAACTAGGATAGAAGCTCCTGTACACTGCTGGTAAATAAAAATTAGTATAGTTATGCAAAAGATGTGTGGAGGTTCCTCAAAAACTTTAAAAACCACCCCATGGTCTGGCAGTTCTACTACTGGCTAGAAATGAAATCAGTATGTCCAAGACACACTTGCACTATTGTTTCCACTGTGGTACTATTCACAGTCAAGACAAAGAATCAGATGAGGTGCTGTTCACAGACTTATGGGCAAATACCTGTGGCGTACGGACACGGAATATTTTTCAACCAGAAGAGAATGAAATCCTGTTGTTTGTGTCAACATGAATGCAATTGGAGGACATTATGTTAAAAAAACTAAGCCAAGTACAAAAAAAGACCACCTCATTCCTGTGCAGAAGCTAAAAACATTGATTTTGTACACCTAGAGCAGAATACTGGCCCGTAGGGGCCAGGAAGGAGAGGGGAGAAGGGAGCACAGGAGGAGGTTGGACAATAGGGACCAGCACAGTCAGGGGGAATAAGTTCTAGTGTTCTACAGCATACGACAGTGACAGCAGTTGACAATAATTTATTATTTTATTAAAAAAAAAACCAAACAAACGTGGAGAGGAGTTTGAAGGGTCCTAACATAAGGAAATAAATATTTAAGGAAATTCCACACATTGTATACATGCATTAAATGATCACACTACGATCACACCATAAATATGTGTAATATTACGTGTCAATTCAATTTTTTTTAAAGAGCTTCTGCTTTGCATTTCCCTGTTAGGGGCCAAAGTGTGAGAAGGCTGAGATCTCGGGTTTTTGTCAATTAGAATCTCAGAATTCAACCTGATACAATCCTTATGAAGGTATCAGTCTCCTTGAAAGCAAAACTTCCAAAGTGGAGGAGAAGGTGGCTGGCTGAGCCTGTAGCTGAAGCCAGCGGCAACGACACAGTCAGTAACCAAACCCTCCGGGAGGTCCTGGCCCATCTGGGGTACAGCCTGAGCGGGTGCTGGCTGGCACTGTCTGAAGAGACGCTGCCCAAGGAAGGTCAGCATTGCAGACAAGCATGGTGGAGGACAGCGCCTTGTGATAATGGCCGACCGGAAGCAGAAGGCGTGAAGGGAGGAGCTGGGAAGGGAGACACCCCCTTCTGGGCCCCGCCTCTTCCACGCACCTCTAATCGATATAAGCTGTACTGCCCGCAATAGTCAACCACCTTCCACGAGCCCCCCTACCTAGCACGGAAGGCTCTGGGGAACAGCTAGAGAAAAGCCCTAATAGGCTACTAAGGACTGGCTTCTAGTTTTCTCCTTGAGGTTTTTTGTTTTTTGGGTTTTTATTGGTTGTTTTTTTTGTTGTTGTTGTTTTGTTTTGTTTTGTTTTGTTTTTGGCAGAACCAGGGATTGAACTCTAGACCTTGCCTTGCCCGACAGGAAGTAGCACCACTGAGCTAAATCTCCAGCCCTGAAGTCTCTCTGAGATGGCCTTAGGGATTTATATTACAGGACCAAGCCCAGTTTAAAATGATTCTAAGTATAAATCAGCGATGGCGAACCTTTTAGAGCTTTAACTGATACAAACAGCGGGGCGTGGCATGCCTGCCATTGGTTCACCCCCACTGGGGTATACCCTGTAACGGGCAATCCGACCATAAATAACCACAATCATTAAAATGCTTATAGTCTTTGGTCTAGCAGTTTTACTTCTGATAATTTATCTTAAAGTAAATAAATTTACATCCCATTTATTCTAGTATTGTTTATAATTGTAGGAAACTGAAATATCCTAAGTATCTAAAAATCAAATGATGGTTAAATGCATTATGGTAGATTTACTTGACGGAATAAAATGTTTTACAAAGACCTGAGAAGCCAATACTGTACAGTTTTTAAAGCCATATAACAATAATGCATACCATTATCAACATTTTGTAAGAAAAAGTGAGTATTAAAAGACACATGTGTATAGGCATGTAGGTAAATATAAGCAGATGTCTGAGTAGGAGGATTATGGGTGATTTTTATACCTTCTTGTAAATTCTGACTTTTTTCATAATGAAAACATATGTACTATGCTTATTCGATAAAATATACTGTAATATTATTTCAAAAATTGTTTCTTTCATATGCTAGCTTGAAATCATTATTTCTAGGAAGAATTAGGCTTTTCCAGGGCCACAGTTGAGCTACTTGAAGTTGAAATTAGTGAAGAGAGCTGGGGAAGGCAGAGAAGAGTGTGGTCAACAGAAATTGGAGTCTTGGGGTTTAATGGAGTTGCACCTCATGGGGGGAGGGGTAGAGAGCAGAGTCAAATTGAAGTTCTGTGTGGGTGAGACCACTTCCTGTCTGGGAAAAGGGGAAATCAGTGTTTCGTCCCATGCCACTGTGTTGTGTCACAGATCTATCTTGAATGAGGCAAAACAAATTCAGTGCCCTCCATACTGAGAAAGAGGCTGACAAGAACACTTCAGGATGGTGTGAGAGCCTTCAGAAGCACTCAGGAGCTTTGGAGCTATTTGTTGCCCCTGAAATGAGTGTGCTGTTTCTACGCCCTGGTGCAATGGACCACAGTGGAGCTGTATCCAGTCATCTCCAAGTCACAACAGAAGACTTGAGGGAACTAACTGAAGGGGGAAGGTGTATTTAGCTGACAATTTGGAGGTTCACAGGCCTCATGTTGGTGCTGGTGAGGTCGGTGGCTCGTTCTGACAGGGCCATGTGTCAGCCAGTCACATCTTGTGCGAAGAAGCAGGGAGGAAGTGAAGAGCAGAGGGCAGGGCCCCGCAGCCCCCATGAGAGGGAACTGCATCAAAGTTCATAACACCTCCCAATTCTTCACGCTGGGGAGCCAAGCCTTTAAAGATCTGATCAGACAGTGTCCAGACCACAGCAGGAACCAACAGTAGCCCTGAAGTTACAGGGCCGGAGCCATCAGCCGGTGATCTGATGTCCCTACTTACACTAAGCTCCGCCCCCCCAGTGTGAACCCAGGAGTTACACAGAAGAGAGCAGAGGCAGAGCTCAGACGGCGCCCCACAGCTCACAAGTGATTCTCACGATGGTTCAGTTGAGGAGCTACGAGCATCCTTTGTAGAAAACAAGTTGATAATCATAGAACAGATATATTTAGGTCACTCTGCCTTTTCAGATGTAAACCACGTGGGACTTTCTCTTCTGTTTTCTCATGTATGGAATTATATTCCACAAATGCACATGGGGGAGGTGGTCTTCAGGTTATTACAAAATAGAGGGAAAATTACTGGGACTAGTCAGTAAAGAATTCACTTCCCCTTCACAATGGGTATAGGAAGTGATAACAAAACTCAGTGATGATTAATAACTGTTGTTCCAGTTAGTTTAATACCAGGGACCCAGAAGAGACACTGGGGGCTTGGTGAGGAGCTAGCAACAACAAGTGCACAATCTTCCTACAGGCTCAGTTGCCCAGGAGACTCTTCATTCGAAAGTCAGAGTGCTCAGAAAGTGCACGACTTAGTCATGCAGTCCAGCCTCTGACACAGCAGAGCCTCCTCGAGGACCACCACCAGCCTCTGTGCAGAAGCTCTATGCAGATTGGCTACATCCCTGGAACATTCCAGTGCTGGGTTGACATGACATGTTCTGTTATAGATAAAACTAGAAGCGATTTCTCTTTCATAGGAGGGTGAAGCCTCTGTCCATCACTGATTTCCGTTATGCCATACAAAACTGCATTTATACTACATATTCCATCTCTTCAAGGGATTGGTAATAATTATCTAGACATGGTTGGTTGTAGACCGGGGAAGGAAAACACTGGGAAGCCAGGAGGCTTCATTAATTGCTGGGTTCAGGAGTTCAATTTGTTAATTACTACTTTCTGAATATTATCATTTTCCCCAATTGAACTGAATATTCTTTAAGGGCAGAACTACTTTCTGCACCTCACTGCAGCACACAGACTGAGAACACACAGAACCTCCCGTCTGTGCTCAGTAATTACTTGTAGAAAACTATGGCAACACGATGACCAGTTGCTAGGGAATTAACACGTTTAACAATAATCACCAAGCCTTTGGAGTTTTGTATCAAAAACATATAATGCAAAAAGTACACTGCTTTTATTTAACCCCATATGTTACAATCCTTTGACATATGTAAAAGTTTCATATTCTTAAAGTGCTCTAAAAGAGATTTTTCTTTTGACAAGTGGAGAAAACGTTCTCTTAAAGGTCCAAATTTTAGTGACAAATATTATCAAAGGCATTATACATATATTTGAATAATAATTTGCTCATCTACTTCAAGAAATGGGATTTTTGTATGAAATAATATGTAATGCCGCTGTGTATATTTGAATACAAATTTGTTCATCTTCAGGAAGTGGGATTTTTGTATGAAACGTGTTGCAGTGAATATCAAAATGATGGCTCTATGTGGTCAGAATGCAAAATTAAGATTTGCCATAAACATGCCTTAAAGGTGTCTTAAGTCAAGAATGACAAGGGCCAGAGATTTAGCTCAATTGGTACTGCGCCTACCTTGCAAGTACAATGGCGTGAGTTTGAGCCTTGGTACCACCCAAAAAACAGTAAAGAAAAGAATGACTGAAAAACACTAAAGAAAAGAAAAAGATAGGTGTGTTCCTGCTGGGAAGTAGTCAGGGTTAGAACTCAGGGCAGCCGTTCATATGGACAGAGCCCTGGACTTCCATGGCTTCAGAAGTAGAGACCGGCTCATGATTGACTTCAATATTCTTCAGACAGCCAAAAAATGAACTCCACACTGGGATTGCCAGTGTCTTCAAATTGGCTGAAAGAGAAGAGCAAGAAGCCCTTGATGAATACTTCACACTGCCAAGGGAACACACCCCAAGCTATAAAGAGAACGACAAGGAAGAGCAGAGGGGACCCCACAACTCAGCCCACCCAGCCCTCTCTTCTTCTTCACAGGGGCCTCTGACACTGTCTGCCGGACAAATCAGCAACATGGCGACTCCTGAGATCTCTCACAAAGGTGACCGCACAGCCCAAATGATTGGCAATAACTCTGAACTCTGCAGCTTTTTAATGGGTCATGAAAAGCCTATAAAATTAACAACCAGAGAGACTATCTGGAAGAATGTAAAGCAGTGCAGAGTGAAAAGGCTCTTTCCAGGCAGAATTCCAGGCTTGAACTGCCCTCTACCTCAGTCTGCCCTGTTCTCCTGTTCTGGCCCCACAGACCCCAAAACTCAGCAGCAGGAAAAAATGCCTGGGGAAGAGACTGGATTTTCTGCCTGGTTCATTGCTGATATTAGGTTTCTGGGTTAACGCAACCTCTTCAGTGAGGCTTATAAATTATAGGCTTGTGGGGAGAGGAGGCAACAGCAATGCAGCCCAGCCTGCGCTGAGCTGTGCTTGCTTCCAGCCATGAGGCTAGACAAAGGCCTCACCGTCTCTGCCCAGCCCCGGGCTGCCTGCTCATGACCCACTTGGCGGCCATCTTTGTTGGGTTAAAAGGAAAATGTCAAAGCTGACACTGGGCAACGCGGGTGTGGAAGAAATGAAGATGAGCGTCACCTGGGACACCGCCGATGTGCAGGGACCCCTGGGTGCTGTGGGGTGGGAAGGCGAGCTGCCCAGCTGTGTAGCTGTTGTCCTTGTCCACTTCCAGATGCAAGATGTGTTGTTTGATGGTGACTGGAAGAAGGAAGTGGTTAAATCTCTCACCCCGGGAGAGTCTTTCCTCTGGTGAGGTGTTGCTGCTTACTTCCGTTTAACTCATTCCCGCAGGACCCACAGGAAACTGCCTGCTGGCACTTGGTCCAGCTCAGTATAAATCTAGCTAACTTCCTAGTGCCAGGCAGTATGGGGTGCTTCCACATACATACCAACTCGGTCCCTAACACGAATCTCTGCAGAAGACATTATTATAATTTCCATTTTCCAGAGCAGGACCTGACCAGATATTTGGTTTACACAGAGCTGGGATTCAAGCTCTGGCATCTCATTTCTCTGGCATCTCATCTCATTTCTCAGCCACACTTACTTCATGGGACCTCAGCTACTTTCCAAGGAAGCACTGGCTTCGGGAAACAGGTGCCGAAAACAGTCAATACACTATGGACCCGTGGAAGCAAATTCCTCCCATGTTAACGATGTTAGCTGATTGCAATGTGTTTAGCCTTCAAGTTGGCCACAGATTGTCTTTTATAAAGGGCATCTTAGCACGTACAGGTTCACATGTCTCTAATACCCAGGAGTTATTAATAAAAGAACATCCTATTGGAAAAGATAGACCTGCACTCCACCAATGGTTTATCTAAATAATTTGCATTAACATTAACTGATTGCTGAAAAAAATAATCCAACAGTGAGACTTCACAGAACCTTAGTAAAAGCAAACACTAGCTGAATGCTACTGTTAGACGGAGGGCTGAGCACTTCACACTCACTGTTCCATTTATGTTCTCTCCCGGGAGGAGTATGCTACTCTTATCTCCATTTACAGACGAGGAAACTTGAGGGAAAGTGCATTTATATTACTCGCCTAAGGTCACACAGGGTAAGTGATGCCCCTGAGATTTGACCTCTTTCAACCCCACACCCAAAACTGAAATCACTATGTTATATTACCTTGAAAACAAATACAACTTTTCAGTTTGCTTGGCTCAACACACAGACAGACAGACAGACAGACACACACACACACACACACACACACACACACACACACACTCACTCAAAAACTCCTCAAATGAGGAAGTCGTGGAGAACTGGGCTGACAATGGGCAAGCTAAGCGGGTGGGCTGAGCTCGTCAGGACTGGGAACGATGGACCGAGGTCACCTTGGGGGAATTCAAATCCACATGGAAAGGGACTGTCTCAGTGTGCACACTGCAGGGAGATACACATCATACCTGCCACTGAGTGCCACTGTCCATCACACAGAGACCGCTTGGGTGTCACCGACGTCGACAGCCTGCCTGCCCCGCTGTCCACAGAGGCCATGACCTGGAACACATGCATCTTGCCACTTCCTTCCACAAGCAGGTGGGGACAACTTTCCTTTCCTGTCCCCTTCCCAAGGGTGGCCATGCAGATGGTCTGCCAACGCTTTAAATAATGGTGCCCAACTCCAGACAAGCAAGGCACTAACCCCGGCCCTGCCTGCAGTTTGTTGTCCATGGCAGTGAACCACTCCCTCCCCAGCCAGAGCTGCCCAGGGTTACTGATGTGACAGCAGCTCCGTTTAAAAGAAAAAAGAAAGGAAACAAAGTTTATGTATATAGGGGGTGGGTGGTAGGGTCGGTAGGGCTATGGGAAAAAATGAGAATTGAGCTGTGTCATATACTGGTACAAATTTTCATTGTTGAGTGCAATCATGATGTGTATATGGGATGTACCAATAAAGATTTCAATTTTTAAAAAAGGACATAGGAAGTTTGGAAGACAAAAAGTGGTGGCATGAAGCCTACTGTAAAGGCCACACAGTTATGACAAGGTGTTGATCAAGCTGGTGAAGTCTACAGCGGGCACCTGGCAGCGCCAGCACTTAGCACGCCTGGGCAGAATCCCACTTCCCACTCTCAGTAGGGCTCCTCCAGGACCTTGGGGGGAGTCAAGTCAAGTGAATAATAAGACAGGGGTACAATAAGTGCCACTGCAAATAGCTTACATTTAATTTGCCCATAACTAGATGGAGAATCTATTCACAGGGCATTTTTTAGTTAGACAATGTCACTGCCAATGTCATCAGCTCTTGGTTTTATTTCTTGAGATGAGTTTCTATCCAGAGACTCCAAATGAAGTCCCTTCCCAGACCTCTTCTGAAAAGATAGTCTTGTCTCTAGCTCCCAGAGGTGGGTCGTGTTGCTTGTCTGGGTGACGGGAGGCTGCTCAGAAGTCTTGCCTCCAACTTCAGTACAGTGTGCGCGGGGCTGGGGTGCTGCTCAGGGCAGAGCACTCGCCTGGGATGCACAGGCTTGGGTTCAACCCTCCACACCAGGGAAGAAGTACTCCAGGAGTTTGGGCCATCTTGTTTTCTCCTAGGCCTATTTTCTCTTACATTTAATAATAGTAGGATGGGTGCCGGGGAGTTAGCTCAGTGGTTCCGGCGCCTGTCTTGCAAGCGCAAGGGCCCAGGTTCAATTCCCCGGTAACCACATAACAATACTGGGTGGGGAGACTCACGCCCAGCAGCAACCAGTACCACATACCACAGTGCCGGGCGTGGTGGCTCACGCCTGTAATCCCAGCACTCGGGAGGCAGAGGCAGGAGGATTGTGATGTGAGTTTGAGGCTGAGCTCAGGGCCAGCCTGAACCACAAAGCGAGACCCTGTCTCAAAAAACCTAAAAAAAAATAAAAATAAAAATAATAGTAGGATGACAGAGATAAAAGAAAATGGTACAGCATCAATTTTTTTTTTTTTTTGAGACAGGGTCTCGCTTTGTGGTTCAGGCTGGCCCTGAGCTCAGCCTCCAACTCACATCATCACAGCAATCCTCCTGCCTCTGCCTCCTGAGTGCTGGGATTACAGGCATGAGCCACCACACCTGGCACTGTGGTATGTGGCACTGATTACTGCTGAGTGTGAGTCTCCACACCCAGTATGGTATATGGTTACCACAGATCGAACCCTGGTCCTTGCACTTGCAAAACAGGAGCCAGAACCACTGAGCTAAATCCCCGGCCCACACAGCATCAATTTTTAACTGAAGGCCTTAACTATGAGCAGCTTCCTGGAAGAATTTGGTTTTAAAGAGATGGCCTCTGAGAAGGAAGGAGCTATAACTGGGTGGTTGAAAATAAGATACTGATGAAGGTCTGTGTGTGACAGGGAGAATGGGGTAGGAAAAGCATAAACTGAAGAAGGAATCCATGAGTAGCCAGAAGAATGATGGTGTGGGGTCCAGTGATCAGCTCGGCTGCAGGGACCAGACAGCCGGACCAGTACAGAGAGACTGAGCAGGTCCAGACTGATTCCATGAACACAAAACACAGTGTGACATGGTGGAAATGGCTGGGGTAATTTGGGTATTGCTCTTCTGAGTAAAAGCAGAGATGTGATAAAGGCAAAGAGGAGAAAGAAAGATGGACACATATGCAGTCCGTGGAAATGTCTCTAATCTTGACAAAAGTCCTACAAGAATTATTATCATGTTTTATAGATACTGAAAGTGAGCCTGAAAGAGATTAAGAAACTCTACAAGGGCTCTATAACTATGTGGTGCAGCTGGAATTCCCTCTAACGTGAGTTTTCCCAATTTTAAAGATGAAGAACAAAAAATGTGATGATAATGTTACTTGCTAAAGTTAAATGTTAAGTCATGTCCAAGGCTAACTTAAATAGAAGGCTAGACTCACCTTCCACTATGGCCTCACCTAGAAGTCAAGTAGAAATGGAATCTGGTTCCCACTTTCCAGCCACTCCCAGGTCTTCAGACTGCCACGTACCTTTCCTGTCTCCAGGTAGACGCTTACGTGCTGCCCTTGTTGGCTTCCAATATGTACTAGGATCCCAGTGAGACTCTTGGGGCGAATGCTGAACATAAGCTTGAACTCTGGTCCCAACAGCACAGAGTTAGCTTTGAAAAGAAAAGAACAAACAATTAAAGTGTCATAACTAAAGGGAAAAGATGGACTTCTTAAGACTCAGAGCCATGAACTCTACCAAACTGCTTCTTACCCAGGTTGACATGACCTCCTCCTTGGGAGAAATAAATGCCTTTCTCCAAAGAGACACTCGAACAAGGAGACACCCCAACGTTCATCGAAGGGGAATCCAAGGGTTTTAAACCCAACTGAAAGTTATTGAGGCATCCTACAAAGCTGTTTTGGGGCAGGTTCTGCAACCAAGCAGAAAAGAAAGAGTACATTACTTACAACTCCCCGAAATGCATGGGGCAGCCAAGCTAACGTGTTGAAACTTATTAGTGAAAGATTTATTTTTCCCACCTCACAGTCAGGTGGGTCTGACTGTTCTATTTGGTTTCCTGCCCAGAATGTCAAAGAAAACCTTGTCTACCAGATGTTCAGGGGGCTGAAGTTCGAGGGCATCTCCAGGCTGGGCGGGGAGTGTGCCTGAGTGTGGGCTGGAGGCTGTGAGCTTGTGCTGGAGTAGGAGCAAAGGAGGGAGGACCCAACCCCGAGCCCCACACTGAGCTTCATTGCGGGGACATCTCCACCGCACCATGTACAGATCTCGCCATCGCTTTGCAGGTAAGAACCGCTCTTGAAGTTTCCATGAGCCGTGTGAGAGCTTAATGCAAAGCAACTGATTAAAAAATGAGGCCAACGTTCCAAAAATAAGGGAGTGCCAATCAGCTCCCTGCACTGTTTGGCTCAATGTGCTACCAATGAAGCACAAGGGCTGAAGAGTCACTAAAACATCATAGGTGGCTGTGTGGGGGACACTGGGCCATTCTGGCATGGGGGCTCCTCGCCTGGCCCAGAGGCCGGGCTGCTGAGGATTTCTATTCCCTTATGTTACATCTCAGATGTTCTCTGATTGTACATTTTGCAGGAGAGGACTTAATGTGCTCACAGATTCTCAAAGCGTTTACAAATTTCTCAAAAAGAAACCTTAAGAGTCACTGAGTAAAACCCCAGACTCCCTTCTAGAATAGATGCAAGATACGGAAATGTTGAGAGCCAAGAGTGATATGAGAGATGAACGTGGTCCTATCATCCACACTCAATTGCTGTCTCCAAGATAAGTTTTTAGTTTCTTCAGAAGCCTGGAAGTCCGAGTAAGTAACAAGAACCTGCCATCATTAGGCCTATTTCTAGGCCCTCACTTGAGTTCGGCCAACCAGTGAAAAACCTGAATCTGAAACTACGCACATGCTTCCCAGGGTGGCTGTAAGCCGACAGCAAACTCCGACAGGCCGAGGCGGGGAGGTGCCGTGGGAAGGGTGTGGAGGACGACCCAAAAGATGGTTTACACTACCAGGCTGCAGGAGGCTGCTGCAAAGGACATTGTAATGGGTGCTGCTATTTATTCCAGATGTCAGGAGGCCAGGGATGATTAAGGCGGTTTGAAAAGACTCCATCGAGGTCAGAAGTGTTCCCAAATTGTGGCATCCTATGACTTCTCCAAGAGGGAGACCAGTCCAGGGGTTGAGGGAAGGTCAATATCAACACAGCATGCTGTGTAGCAATTAATCTATTCTACCTTACATACATATTATGTATGTATGTGCACATGGAATATAAGCATGCTGTAACTTATATATGATATACATGTAAAAGTTACAAAATGTAAGAAAGCAAAATAATACTTTATTGCTTGCTGGGACTTTGGCCCAAACCTCAAGCAAAATTCCAGTGCGCCAGACTACTCCTAGAGGAGACTTTGGCTTTGATAATGCCAAAGGCCTGAGTCCAAGCTGGTGGAGAAAATGCACCCCAATTAAGTCCACTTCTCAGCCCAGTTTTGAGTCTGGGGAAAGACCAGAACAAGCCACCATCTCTTAAGGGAAGGGGGAAAATTGCTTCTGGGTGGAGGACGGTTCACAGCTTGAGCTGTTGATGAGACCATTTCACTTAACTTTGTGGAGAAAAGGGCAGATCTGGGAGAAGACAGACAAGTGTGTGAGGCCTCCCCAAGTGACGCAGGTATAGCTGATACCGCAAGTGATGCAGGTATAGCTGATGCTCTGCCAGATGGGAGGAGAGAGGATGGAGAGGCGGGCGCAGAGCTGGCTCCCGGGCTGAGGCCCAGCACTTGACACCCGCCAACCGTGCCTCCTCCCTGGGGAGGGAGTCCTGACATTCTCTTAGTCCAGGTTCCAGTTTGGTTCTTGGGATATCTTTTAAAAATTCAAATCCAGGGTAACAGTGAAATGTACATATGTTCAGTACGCTCTTCCTTTTCCCTCCTCCTTCAGTGAGGGGGATCAGACCCTGGAGTGTCCCAAGCCAGCTCTCACTGACTGACACCCCAGCCATCTTCCTCTTTCAGCCCCCTAGTAGGACAAGAGACAGACTGCAGCTCTGTGCTAATTAATATGTCGTGAACACTTGCTGGTCACTTGGCAAGCTCTCGTTTCTCCAAGTGAAAGGGCCATAGGCTCCACCACTGAGCTAATAACACAATTTCATTTCCATGTATTTATTTTTATAGCTTAGCACTGTGGCTTTGCAAAGGATACTGAGTCTCTTTATGAGAGAAAGCAAAAAAGCCCTTTAAAAAGAGTTCATTTCACAGGCCAGGAATTTAGTTCAGTGGTTCTGGCACCTGCCTTGCAAGCACAAGGTTGGGGGTTCAATCCCCAATGAACACTTACAACTATACCAGGTGTGGAGACTCATGTCCACCAGTAATCAGTACCACATCCCACAAGGCCAGGCATGGCAGCTCACGCCTGTAATCCCAGCACTAGGGGGGCAGAGGCAGGAAGATTGCTGTGCATTCGAGGCTGAGCTCAGGACCAGCCTGAACTACAAAGTGAGACCCTGTCTAAAATAAATTTTTAAAAAACCTTAAAAAAAAGAGTTACATTCAATAGCAAATTACAGAGTAAATGCTTTGCCTAAGTCCAGCAGGGATGGCGAAAGTGACCCAAGTTACTAAAGTGGACATCACACTCAGCTTAGAGTCGCTGTCGACCTGCACCCTTGAGAGTGTGTATTTTCTGGCCTCATGTGGATGGAGACATGGAGCAGGCATGTTTGTACTGTCTCCTTCTCTGGTTGCTTGTTTTAACCTGCACCTAACACAGGAAGGCTTCTGAGGGAGGAGTGGGGTTCCTCTCGGTGACCCTAAGAACACTGGATATTTTAAAAAAACATATAAAGCACTTTGAGATGCCTACACCACCTTCTATCATTATGATGGCTACATTATAAGGAGGATTAGTTTCAGCGGTGTTTACCTTTGGCTTCCACAGTGGAGACCACCCCAGGTAAACCTGGGCTCTGGGGCTGCTGGTGGAATTTCCAGGCAACCTGCCCTCCTGGGCCCTCCGCCCGTCCACGAGCAGGCGCCCCCTCCCTCCATCTTGCCCAAACACCACCTGCAGAGACAAGAGGACACACGAGTCAGGCTCTTCCCTCTGACAACTACTGCTGTATCTTATTAGTAGTCATAGGGCTATGGGAAAAAATGAGAATTAAGTTGTGTCTTATACTGGTACAAATCCCCATTATGCAGTGCAATCTTGATGCGTACATGTAATGTACCAATAAAGATTAAAAAATTTAAAAAAAAGTTTGCTACCTTCTGATTGCTGTTAAGAATGAGAGGTTTTGCTCCTGTTTGTGCTCATCACCACTGTTTTGTGAGACTGTGTCAAATACTGAACAAACTAAGGGGAATAGGCGGATAAATAAAGGGCTGCTCTAAAGTGAACTAAATAAGTGGATCCAATTGATTTGGAAATTTGTACCAAAGATGGGCAACCAGAGGCACATAAATCGACAAGGATCTTCACAATGAGGGAAGGAGGAGTCTGTACAGAGCTGAGGGGAGCAGAGTCCACTGTGCCCTTGAATAGGCTCCCACAGCAAGAAGAATGTGCCACCTTCTCTCCTGACAGGGGCAAGGCTTCCAACCCTCTGCTGCAAGTGAGGACTCCTGGGCCCCACTGTGGACTCTGCCGCCTCTCCAGTGTCCATGTCCAGCTATGGCCTCAAGCCTCTCTGTCGGGGACACACAGGGTGGTGTGTCTGGACTTTTAGCCTTCCCCAGTCTGAAATTGTCCTGTCTAGTCACGGGCCTTCTCTCCACCTGCTCCAGCACAGCAAACACCCGCCACTGGCCAAACTTCAGTGGTACCGATTTCTTCTCTCTCCCTCCCTGTGCAGCCACTGGCCAGCCCTCTGCTGTGCTCTGGGCGCTGGCCAAACCCCAGCTCTATGCTTCCACCTTGGTCTCCCTACAGTCTGGACTTATTCAATACCCTCGTCTGGTCCCTCCTACACACACTTCTACAGCTGAAGAGAGGTAAAAACCTAAACCTGCTTTGCTAGTCTAACTCTTCCTACACTGCAGAGACAGCTAGAATGAAATCCAAAGTCCTCAGGTTGGCCTCCATAGCTAACGACCTGACCGAGCCTCCCACTCCATGCCTCTCCTAGCTCTCCAGCTTGTTCTGTGGGACAGTTCCCACCTGGAAGTCCAGACACTTGCCTGTCTTCTGCCTGGAGCACTCATACAAACTCATACAGTGGTCTCATCTGCAGGAAGCCTTTCCTAACGGTTTCCCCACTCTGCCTTGTCATCTCCTGACCCTGCTCTAATGTTTCTGAAGGCCCCACCCGAAGCTGTCCTTGTGCTGAGAACTTGGCACCCCTGCTCTCCAGCAGAGCTGCTCAGGGCTAGAGCAGTTGTTGTATGGCTAAGTGAATGCAACTTGCCAAGTCACTTAGGTTATCTGAGTATCAATTTTCTCATTTTTAAAAAATTTCCCTTCTGGGGTAATATTGTCTGTTTACAAATCTGGTCGGCCTGGAGGCCAGAGCTGGGACACTGGGGATGTGGGTCCTTCTGCTGGTATGATGAGGAAGGGCATTCAGGTGCACAGAAGGATCTGGAGGCCTGCAGTGGCCACTGAAGGAGGCAGCTGGTCCAGGAAGCAGGGTGCATGTGGGCCAGGGGACGGCAGCCCGGCGAGGATGGAGGGCACAGTGGCGAAGCCCACCTGGCATTTTGGGCATCACGGACACTTGGGGGTGCAGCGATCCCAACACCAAGATGCTGGGCGCCCAACGCCTCCGCCCACACTAGCTCCGCTGAGCCTGAGCCCCTCTGCCGGGGGAGGGTGTGGGGTCCTACCTTCAGGTACTCAGACAGGGAATCAGCTCGGCTGGAGGTGCAGCTGAATATCCCTTACCGACATGCTTGGGAATTTCAGATTTTCTGGATTTTGGAATATCACATGTATATAATAGGATATCCTAGAACAGGACCCAGGTCTAAACACAAAGTCCACAAAGTCTGGAATTTTCTACTGTGGGGCCATGTCACTGATTCACATTTTGAGATTTGAGAGTATTTTGCATTTCGGATTTTTCAGAATACTCAAATTGTCGTGAGGTAGGCAAGATCTTACCGTATGCCACTTCCCGTCATGGTATTTCTCTTTACTTTTGAGCCTCAGTTTTTTCCCTTCTGTCCCCAAAGCAAAGACCAGGTGTCCTTTCGACAGGTAAAGAGCCATAAATGCGTCCTTGGCTCCGGTATAAAACACTAGCCCCCTGGGGGAGGTTGTTTGTATGTCCACAGCAAACTCCAACCTGTGGGAAAAGAAAGCAACAGGCAGGGAAGGAAAAGGAGACCCTCTTTTTCCAGGGCATGAATGAGGGTTTGTCCCGCCCCCTCTACCCCCTCCCCCTGGCAACCACCATTCTGTTTCCTGTCTGGATGCTTTTGCTGCTCCATGTACTTCACCCTGGTGGAATCAGACAGTATCTGTTTTATTTGCTCATTTCACTTAGTAGCTGGAATTCCTTCAGCCCGTAAATGAGCATCCTACTTGTATGTCTCCACACAGGGAAGTTGTGGGTGGAGTAAGAATCAGCGCTGACCCAGGCTGTGAGCCCAGCATCAGGCGAGCACTTTCTAAGACTCGTTTAACATAAACACATGGAAGTAAAGACACACCCACTTCTACGACTCTTCAACCCTCATCCTTCATCCATGACAGAAGAGGAGCTAAACGATGTGAAGGCAAAGCAGAGGGTGCAAAGTAACATTCACTTGCATGAACACTTGCAAGGCATTTGTACATCTGGCCAAGCAAGAGTGACTGTCCAGGAAACTCACATCTGTCCCATCCCCCATTCAACAATTACTGGACAAGTGTGTAGCAAGTTTGATACTTTGTGCGGGACTCTGGGGACGCAGGTGTGGATGGTGTGTTCCTGCACTAAGCTCAGTCCCCGGGTGCCCTGAAAGGAATGCTAAAGGTAGGACACTAATAGGTGTGGAAACACAGGTAGCCGCTGGCTGTCATCCTGCATTGCTAGGGGCTGATGTCTCCGCACACAGCAGACATGGGGGCATGAGATAGCCGGGTCCTGCTTGTAGCTCCATCCCCAGCGCACAGTAGCTAGGAGGGACTCAATAAATGAGAACCGAACTGAATGAAGCAGTAAATGCAAACCGTGGACACAGAGCCTGGAAGTGGCGGGAAAAGTCACAGTGCTAGTTCTCTTTTCTTTTCAATACTGTGTGGGGCTGAGGTGTAACCTTCAGATTAACAAGTTCTCTGGAGGAGAACATTCTTCCAAAGAAGGAGATTCATATTTTGTTAAGCGAAACCACCCAGATGGCAAGGGCGTGTGTCTGCGAGTGTGGAAGGCCTGCGGCTGACGGGTGGGCGCTGGCGGGCGCTCCAGAAGGGGCAGCACTGCGCCTCTGTGGTGGGACTTGGCACGTGCTCCCAGGACTGTTTCCTAAAGCGATTTTCTCTCAGAAAAGACAAAATGACTAACACCCTGAAAAGGCGGCAGTGCAGGACTGTGCTATTGTAGCTTTGATAGTTCGCTGCTGGAGGAGGGAAATCATACATTCATCATAGGGTTAAAATGATGGCCCCGGCTTGGGAAGAGGAGTCAGACGAGGCTAGACAGTGAGTGCGAACGGGATGGTAAAATACTTGCAGCTTCTGAAAACAGAAGCTTGTAATTCCTGAAAATCTAGTCTGACTGCTACAATATTTGGCACTCCAACAGTTTAAACATGTATCATTACTAGTGATTGGATGCTTTTTTAATTTTAACTTTTACTATGTTACCTTTTTCATTTATGAAGCATAATTTGCAGCTGGATGCAAAAGGACTGAATCTGGAGATCGACTCCCTAGAAAAAGCTGGATAGCATACCTCAGTCTAGGGCAGGAGGAGAGTACTGGTGTGGGCAGGCGGACTGGGAGACACCTGAACTGCTGATTTTAGTCATCGTGGTCAGCGAGGTCAGGGCAAGCAACTCCGGGCTGTGCCAGCCTGGCCTAAGAGTGGCCAGCAGCCCAGAGCCGGCTGCTTCAGCGGCCCCCAGGCCCTCTTGGGGACCTCTGCCCAAGCAGTCTAAGCCCTCTCCTGGCGAAACTGCCCGCTGTGTCCGCAGGCCCCGGCCCAGCTGCGGGATCTCTCTGGGCCCTGCCTGCGTCCCTCCCCTTGCCGGCTCTTCTCCCCGGCTTCCCACACTAAACTCTGCCTCTCAGTTTGCATCCAAGTCTCCCAGCAGCAGAGCTGGCACATGGCCTGGGGCCACTCGGCCAGTGAGTGGCTATGGCGGAGCAGGGACTAAAGGCCAAGCCACTGTCTGAAATCCTGCCTCTATAGAGAAGTCTTGAAGGAACAGCTGGACTGTTTTCTTTGTCTCCTTCAAAGCACCTGAAAATAACAAGCCCTGTGTCTCTGCTTTCTCCTGACGTCATCGATACTGCTGCTTATTCCCTCCTCCTCCAGACAGAGGCCAGGCACTAGCGTGGAAAGCCAGAACTCAAGCCTCCAGAACAGTATCTCCACCAAGAATTCCTAAAAGAAGACTGCCATTCGGTGCAGAAAGCAAGGGAAGGTAATTTGTCATAGAAATAAACAGCAGCCTGAGGGACCAAATCTGCCTTATTTTTAGAACATGGTGAACTGACTGTCTCAGTCCCTGAGCTGTGCCTGTCACGTTTACACCCCAGCCTCAGGGAGCACGTGGCTGGCAGCCACGCCCCACAGCACCCTGTGCTGGCCTCCTCCCCCACGGTAGTGCGCCGTGCTTTGTGACTCGTGTGTGATGTGCGCCAGCTCGACATTCCCAGGCTTGAGTCGCAATTGGGTTCTGAGTTGTCCCTGGAGCAGGAAAATTCAAACATACCTGGGTTTCAGCAGCTCCTGGGGAAGCTTGAATAGCAAGTGGCTGGTGGGACTGTCCCCAAACTGAAGGGCTCTGTGGCTGGTCTGGGCTCCGGCGGGGGGTGAGCAAGGCTGCTCGACCTCGACCCGCCGCACTGCCATGTTCCTGGGGGAGAACGCTGGCGTGTCCTGCAACATCTGCATGGGAGAGGAGTGCAAGATTAGGACATGCTGCCAGGGGTGGAGAGAAGAGAGATAGATGATCTCGGCGAGCAGCTGGCCCGCTTTTCACTCTGCAGCAAACACTGCCATGGAGACAGGAAGTTCCACCGAGAGCCCTTCCTGGGGGTCACTGGCTGGCACCGAGCAGGATGCCCCGGAGCCCATCTCAGCTCTACAGTCAGTCAGTGTCCTAGCGAGGCTTTGTATCTGGGTCTTCTGTCTCTAGGGAGGTATACACAGAACTGGAAGGAGCAAGGTGTCATTCTTTGGGGAGACAAAGTTTCGGGGCCTCTAGATATCCCTTTTCACCTGCTCTCTCTGGGGAGAACGTGTGTTATTTTCATCCTATTTGAATCTTGTCTCACTTTGGAGATCTGTGGCACCTACGGCATCCTGTCCCTTATGGAGCAGTGGAAGAAGCAGTGTCCATTTGAGAGCCTGCACGTGGCCAGCAACACACGGCAGCACAGAACTGCCCTCTCCCTTTCCTGGCCATTTGCTGGAGCTCCTGCAATACCAAGGGTGAGTGGAGCCCATCAACCCTAACACTAAAATCAGGATGAACAGTTTTGGTAATCACCCTGGGCCACCAACTCTTCCTTAACTCTCGTTATCTTTCAAAAATCCAGGCTCAACGTCTTGGTCACTGTGGACACCGAGCTCCTTGACCTCTCTTAATTCTTGTCTTCACATCCTGCTGCTTCTCTGTGGGACCTATGCTGTTTCTACTCTTTGCCTTTCTAGTGTCTCTACCCTGAAAGTCGGCCTGACTCTCCTGCCTGGACTATTGCAGTAGCTTGCTGGCTGAACGCCTGGTCCTTAGAATTTTCCTCCACCTAACCACCCCACAGGCTGCTGCCAGTTTCATAATCTTTAATCTTTTCAGCAGTTTAAACACAACTTTTAATGACTTTACACTGGCTAATGAGACTGTCTAAGTTAACAGAGGTCCCACTAGGTCTGCCCGGTCTGCTGCTAGTGTGAGGCTGCAGTTACCTGTGCCCGCTACCTCTTCTCTCTCCACCAAATTCCCCACTGTTTATTATATTTCCCCAGCCTATACGGGCTTTCGGAGTATATTCTGTGGGATTTTACAGCTCTGAGTCTGAATGCTAATTGTACCATATACTGACAGGATGTTCTTGGGCAAATGTTTGAAATTCATAAGCCTATGAAGGTGGCGTTTTCTTCTGTCTTCAGAAGGACATGGTATGAACCGAAAGAGACTGCATGAAGCCTTGGGAGGACCAGAAAACGCAAAGTGTCTTATATCTACCAGCGCCACCCACGGCCTGTCTGCATCTGTGGGCTTCTGCTACTGCAACACCTGTGTTCACACATCTCAGCTCAGCCCGTGCCCTGGAGCCCCAGCTCCTGGGCCAGTCCCCCAGAAGGTCCCCTCATCCCCAGATCCAAAAATTCCTGTTGCAGCATGCCCAGAGCATTTTGTGTCCCTCTCATTTAAGTTCTTATTATGCACTATAATAATAATGAACATGTATTACATGCTTACTTCACACCAGGCCCTTTATGCTTATTTCATCATTTTATCATCACAGTGACATTATGAGACACGACCATTACTTATCTTCATTTACACGGGAGGAAGAAAGTTGAAGTAATTATTCCAAGGCACAGATCTAAGCATGACAAAGCCCAGTGACAACCGGGAATCTGCCCGGAGCTCCAGTACTTAGTCCGAAGCTTACTGCATCCTGTCTGCTAGGGGACCATTAGAAGTAGAACTAACACTTTCTGTCTAATCTAGGGCTTGCACAGCACTGACAAAAAACTGCATAATGCAATCAAAAGCGTGCCCCAGCCCTCGCGCTGCTCACCGCATCCACCAGACACCCAGCGGACATGGCGGACGCAACACACCACCCACTCCGTTTCCTTCGTTCCCTGTAAACCCGTGTCCTCCTGTCTCCAAGGAATCTGCATTGACTCAGTAACCCAGACTGGACACCTCACAGTGTCCTGTCTCTCCCTGGTCTCCCAAACCCAGGCCTTGTCCGACAAGCACATTCTGTCTATAGGAGCTTTAATGTGTGTTTCCTTGTCTTCAGCTCCATCTCACTGTGCTGATTCTGTCTCCCAGTGGCTATCAGTCTTACAAAGAAAGCATGAACGTGTGGCTTCCTTTCCGAGGGGACATTTCTAAAGATGCTCCTCTGGCAACAGTAAAATGACAAAGCTTTGGATTCATGAAGTGTATTTCTCTGCAGTTGCTTTAGACACTGGCCATGCACTGTCCACTCATACTCTGCGAATTACCATGCAGCACAGAACAGCTAGCAGGCTGAGACATGGCACACGGCTGAGGTTAAGTGAGAAGTGTGCTGAGCCGAGTGGATCACTCTGCAGAGGGCACAGGCTGCAGGGCTGGACTCCCACCTCCACCTCTGCCGGGGAGCTCATCCATTCCACCTGCAGCCCTTTCCTGTGAGACGCGCCAGCAACAGTGCTTACTGTACAAGGTGATGGGCTTAGGAAGAAAATCCACTCCGAGGTCTTAGTGCAGGGCCTGGCAGATTGGGGCACTGGATTTATCCATTAATCTTATTTGCTGTGACCCCAGACACACGAGGTTACACCGCTGACCTCGGGCAGAGCAGGTCCCTTAACACCTAGCCCCGTGCTCAGTTAACATATCTCTGCTCCTCACACTTGGACGGTGCTTCCTTTCCATCTCTCTGTGCAGCACAGGGGAGCAAGGCTGGGTTCCATCCCAGCGCCTCTGACCGGGGACTTCGGAGCTCCTAGAGTGATTCTAATGTGCAGTCCAAGTTAAGCTCACAGCTTCAACTGGCCCAAATGCACATGATGAGTCCCCTCAGGGCAGAGGCCAGTCTGTGACTGGGTGAGGGGGTGGACCCCGCATTCAGCAGCGGGACTGTCCAAGGAGAACACATCAGCCACGGACACCCAAAACTTGACTAAAGGTTCCGTTAGCCACTGGGCAGGTGATTCACAGGGGAAACTGTCAACCTATTGATGTTTCTTCAAGGATTTTGTGTGTTTGTTCCAGGTTAGGCTCTTCAGAGAGACTGCAAGGAGCTGGTTTAGCCATCAAGGCTGCCCAGCATCTCTAGATAACAGAGGAACTTGGCTCACTCTAACCTCCGTTCAGGGCTACATTCTCTGCCCAGAAGGTGCATTTGTCTGTTCACCTTTTATTTTCTTGTCCTAGGAACTGAACCAGGTCATTCACACCGAGCAAAAACTCTCTCTTGTTTAACTTGTTTTTGTTTTTTAATTTTGAGGCAAAGTCTTGCTAAGTGCCTAGAGTGGGTCTGAACTTTCGATCCTCTTGCAACCAGAGGCAACTCTGTTGGCCCTCTTTGAACATGCAACATAGGAAGAAGCATGATCTTCAGCTCAGTGTGTTCAAGAATGTGCCATCTCTACATGCAGGGTCTCCAGCATGGATGTGCAGACACTTCCCAACAGAAGCCCCCAGCTTTCTTTGTGGAATGGCAGGCACTGCTTTAAGAATTATCTCCCTACTTGTTGTAAGGAATAAACCTTTCTTTCTTCCCCCTCCTGGTTACATTTATTGGCTCTGCATTCACCAAAGCCAAATCCATCACACCCAGTTATGGTTCTATTTGTTCTATGACCAAAAACTTGCCAAGCTTTTGAAAAGATATGGAACAAAAGCCAAAATGAGAATCTTTTTGTCATGTTGGCACAGTTCAACTGTCCATGGCCCGTGGACGCCACTACACAGGTACACTGACGGCCACGAGCTGGTAATCCTCACACTTCCCACCATCAGTCACCTGGCTGCCCAGAGCGCCCGAAGCCAAAGTGAAGCCAAGGTGAGACTGACACTTACCTCGTTGATATTAAAGGTCCAGGCCTTGTTAAACCTTGAGGAACCTTTAAGTAGCATTAGGAAAGGTGGTTTGTTCAGACTGCAGCCTCCCAGGGACACATCTCTCTTGGTAGATTTATTAGCAAAATCTAAGACTTCAGGGCTCTCCATAAACCTGGAATGGGACAGAAATGAAAATTGCTTTGTGGTGATCCTCCTGCCTCAGTCTTGTGAGAAGTGAGATGACAGGTATGTACCACCATACCCAGCAACAAATAACATTGGGAACTGTCACAGGCCCCAGTAAATCTGTATCCCCCACCTGAATACCACAGCCACAAGCCGGAGGGAGGCACAAGGGAGACTCTGTTGACTAGGACTGTGGAAGGGGGAAGATGGGGCCAGAACACTGGCTGTTCTCACCCATTACCCACACAGAAAAGATCACCTACCTCTGGATGAAAACATTGCTGATACAGCCCTCGAAAGAGCTCCCACCCAGGCGGAGGGACTGTGGGGAATTTGAAAAGCCTTGCAGCCGCTGGTCCGTTCGGAGAGGCTGGTCATCAATGAGAAGCCGGAGGCTGAGAAAGGACAGACCTGGGTGAGAACTGCTGAGACAGATATTCTCACCATGGTCTCAGTTTATGCCCTTGACCCAGACTTGGCATTGGTCATCTAAAAGAACTGGTTGAGTGGACTTGTTTTTAAAGAGCATTTACATTTACTTTCATGTATTTTGAAACACATACACTTTCACTCAAGATTGTATACGTACAGAAATCATAACTATTTGACTCAAGAAGTCTTGCAATGTGTGTATACCAAAATAATCAGTTCCCAGAGAAAGAAACAGAATAACCCTAAGCCAAGAACCCCATTGTGTGTGTGGTTTTTTGGTCTCTAGTTTCCCTCTTCCGTGAATAACCAACATCCTGAATTTTGTCAGAATAATTTACTTTGCTTTTGAACTTTGTAGAAATGGGATGATAGAGGATGATTTCTTTTAGGGTAACTTTTTTTGCTCTGAATTATGTTTGTGAGGTTTTCCCATGTCATTACATACAATTTTAGATTTTTCTTTTTCATTGCTGTGTAGTAGTCTATTTTGAATGTACCATAATTTACCCACATCCACCTATTAATTTATTCTTAATGAGGACATTGATATAGAACAAGGATAAAACTTCCTTTTAAAACAACAATCGCATCAAGAACATTTTGCAAAAGGATACCAGAAAATTCCATTCAGGTAAAACTGTCAGAGCCCTGGCAGAGGTGCCACTTCACTCACCCTGAGATGTCACTTATTACTGACACGTAATGCAGCAAACCATCCATGTACTTCTGAGGTGATTTAAATATCGAGGTGCTGCTGTCCCTGGTGCTCAGTTCAATGTAGCCATCTTCCAGAGTGACCTGCAGGCTACTTGCCTGAAATCATGACAGAAGACACCCACCAAAGCTTCATATGCACTTCAGATTGTGAACAAGTGAATACCGAATCTATGATCCAGCCATGTATAAAACAGGGTATTTTGACTCAAATAGTTTGACTTACCCACTTTAATCTAAAGGTTGTTTTTGAACATTTTGACTCCACATTTATGAATATAAAAATCTTATACAAATTATTTTAGTACTTACAATGTCAAAATCACTTTTTCCGGATCCAAAATTTATTAAGATAATCTAATTTTTCAATCAATTATTCAAAACAGTCAAGTCAATTCTAAACTTTTCTATCTTAACTTTCATTTTTCTAAAGTTATTTTCACCAGAATCAATTCTTTTCTGAATATATTTTAGAGCAAAACGTTGACTCATCAAGTTTTTTCATTTTGGATTAAAACAATGGTTTCTCTTCTTTGGCCATCATGAATTTTTAATTTTCTAGTCATTATTTTTAGGAAGCCTGATTTTTTATGTCAAACCATGCAGAGCTAAACTCTGACAAGATGCTACGACTGTCAATTATTAACTTTAAAATGTATGATTTCAGCAGTTGTTATTATAATATTATTCCTATTTGTTTCTACCAAGTTCAGTTTCTGCAGTTTTCAGCAAGAAGTGACTCTTTCAACCTAAAACAGTTTTAGCATGTAGTTATAGCCATCATCAGTTTTATTTTTGTGCTGCTGTTTTGAATGGGCAGTGTCCCTTCTGAGTCAGATAAAGGGACTGTCTATGGATGTATGAATCTGAATGTCCCCTAAGGTACTTCTAGGATTCCTCTCTTGCCAGAGTTTGCCTGACTTTTGCTAATCCAATCCTTCCACTTGTGTGACAGATATTAAGTGTCCCCAAATGCAGCCGAGAAGTGTCAGGTATCCCAAGAGCCGGGTCAACGCATTCTACTTTGATGAAAGGTGACCTGATAGTACAATGCTGGCATGGGACTTTTAAGAGCTAGTTAAAAAACAAAAACAAAAAATGATAAGTTTGAATCATTTCTACTTAAATGGACATACTTTGAGAATATCCTCATAAGTGAAATAAATAGGGCACAGATAGGTACATATCGCATCTTTTCTCTGGTATGAGAAAATGAAGATGTAAATGAGTCCTAGCATTGTATGTTATATTTTGTGAAATAGAAAATGCTCAATGTAAAATAAGGTGAAAGGGGACAATGTTGAGATTATAACAAAAAAGTAAGGAAACAAATTTTATGTATATGGGGGGGTGGTAGGGTGGGTAGGGCTATGGGAAAAAATGAGAATTAAGTTGTGTCTTATACTGGTACAAATCCCCATTATGGAGTGCAATCATGATGTGTATATTTAATGTACCAATAAAGATTTTTAAAAAATCAAAAAACAAAAACAAAAAACTCTAAATGGCAAAGGAAAAGACTTTCTTCACAATATAACCATAGATTCAGCTACCAAACTAGTAGCTGCCAACCTCAGTAGAGTTTTAATAGATTCTAGATATATGCTGTGCTTGATGATCCTAACGAAACAAATCCACAAATGAATATATTTGACTCCTACCTCTATTTAAAAATCGTCTTTATTCTGCTAATGGATTCTCAACAACTAGCTGGCTGCTGCACCTGCATGACACCGGCTCACCCCTCCTCCGTGTGGGAGGCCAGTCCTGGTAGAAAAGAATTTCTATGGCTCTTTGTATGTGAGGAGAGAGCGAAGAACCTGATTTCTCCCATTACTCAGATGTAAATATTCTCCAGCTTAATGACACAGGAAGAAGAGAAGAATATAAAGATCTACTTTTGTGTAGGCCGAAAGGAACAGTAGACATAAATTCTGATTTTTCTTTATAGTTAAAGTTTCAGCCACATCAGTACTCAGAAGTTACAGTTCATTTTGAATCATCAAATATGCCTATAAAGAATGAAAATAAGGTCAGGAACACACACAAATTCAGTTCTGTAAATTAGTTTGCATATTCTAAGGCAGACTTCTTTCAGGAGCTTCTCCAGGCGTATAACTTCCCTTCTTGAACTATACTGCACTTTGGTGACTGATACAACTCCTTACTATTCTACCGTCAAAATCTTTTTGTTGTTTTTTACTTTAGACTTTGAGATGGGTTTAAATTTGTGCAGCTCTCGGGCACAAGGTCTCACCCGAGTCTGATGATGCAGCAATATACCGCCGGGCTGAAAGGTCTGGAAGCCGAAGGAGGCTTGGAAGTGGCCAGGGGGCGGCACGTGCAAATCGGTGAAACTGAGCTGTCCTCCCGGAGAGAACGAGGCGGACCGCACCAGCTGAAAGGCAAACGTGGAATAAGTTACCGTCCTCGCAGTCATGCCAGTCATGCCACACAGCCTCCTGCTTTGGGAGTGATGCCTGTGATTCACGGAGCAGAAAGAAGACCCGTGGCAGCTTTCCACATAATGAGTTGCCGGTCAGTGAGAAGGTGTGGTCACGTGGCTGGATCCTCGCTCCTCTACAGATTCAGTCTGCGAACCTGAGGGGCTCTGTCCCTCACAAGTGTGTGGGCAGCACGGTGGGCCAGTTCACCGCCACGCTTCCTAGCAGCCAAAAGCTAAGCTGGTGCGCTAATGTGCTGGGAAGAAGGCTCGGCGGAGACACACTCTGCCACCAGGCTCACCTGCCAGTCTTCAGAGCACTTTTTGGTCACCCCCACAGTGTCATTCAGCCTCACGACACCGCTGGTCTTCTTCAGATTTTTCATGCAGCCTCGGAAAGCAGGTGTAGAAATATTAAACCTGAGGAGGGATTCAAAAGAGGAGGCGATGGCTCGTGCCAGGCTCAGATGAGAACTGGGGCTGAAAGGCCCGTGCTAGTGCTGACGCTCCTCACCCGGACACCCTTACACTGTCCCTTTACGGCTGTCTATTCCCCTGGGATTCCTGCAACACTGCCCTAGGATTCCTAAAACACTGTTTATTTTGTGATGCTCTGAAAATCACTGCCTTTCAGAGAGACTCTTCATTCTTGGCCTTAAAAATACAGACAGAAGAATAATGAGTGTCCCCAAAATGTCCGGGGATGAAAGATGTATGACATCTAGCATTGCCCGTCCTCCACTTCCAGAGTCATGCCACTGCCTGGCAGACAGGAAATAAATACACTGATAAGCTAGGGTACAATACATATCATAGAAAGAGGTCTTAAGGATTAGGTGTTAAGAATCAGAAGGGTTTTTGATAACTTTTTCCACTTGCTCTCAAGGGATTCATTGTGAACTCAGAAGAGACAAATATTATTTGGGGGTTCGATTGAACCATGGGAAATGAAGCTCAGTTTAATAAAGCTGGTCCAACAGAGAGCACGACCTGGGGTTAGCGCTGTACCCACCGCCTCTTAACTTTGGGGTGTGGGTGAGGGGTCACTGAGAGGACTGAATGTGGTAACAAGTGGGACAAACTTGGGAGGTGATCCTAGAAGCAGGACTGTTCTCTAGGGCCAGGCTGCCTGGGTTCAGGTTCTGGTCCTGCTTCTTGAGCAGGTAGCTTAATTCTCTCTGCCTCTGTTTCCTCATCTGTACAATGAGGCCATATTTATTTGTTTCATGGGCTTGTCCTGCATTTAAATAATATGTACAACCCACTCAGTGGTGCCTGGCACAGAGTGAGGCATCAGGGTGAGGAGGAGGAGGCAGGCTGGGATCTAGCCCTCTACCATGCTATGCTTTGTCTTACGACAGCTCTTCCTACATGGCACCCTGACATTTCCCTTTTGAGCTGACTTCTGAATCTCTGTAGCTGAATCTTCCAAAAGCATAACTGATGAAAGTCCAGGCAAATAGCAGTGTTTCTTAAGCAGTTGATATACTAAGAAAGCCCAGAGCTGATTTCATGGTAAATTCCCACAGCACCCCACTTTTCTACATGCAAAGCACCTGCATTTTAATCCAGTTCACCATGATCAGTGGAGCTACATGGTGCACACACAAGTTGAGTTTCACTGAAAGGAAAAGAGAAACAAACACTCCCGGCATGGCAGCACGAGCTCAACTATGCTATAGAGTGGCTTCTAGCCTCAGAAAATGGAGAAAGGTCATCTTAATTTCTGGAACTGGTCTCTCATTCATAATTTTAGGCCCATTCTCTCTTGGGCCATCTGAGGCTTGACTTCTACATTTACTCCAGGAGGCAGAGCGGACACACTTGCCAGAGGAAGGCGATCATGGGAGACTGAGTCGCTGTGTTAATAAGTTCCTAGGTGGGGTCAGCCTGTCCCTAAAGCGTATCCTGTTTCCTGGCTGTGTGCGCAGGTAGCTCTCAGAGAGCAGAGAGCAAACCCTCACCCTACACTTGGTGTTGAGTGCTCGGTAAAGGTCCAACAGATCCTTGCCTTATTTTCACATCTCCAATCACATCATGCTTTATGATTACACTCTGTGACACAAGGGGCTAAGTCCCCAAGAAAAATGTCCTCTCTGGGACCAGGTATTTGGCATCATCGGCCATGACTTGCTCTTCTGCGAAGCGGGGGCATTAGCAGACTGGAATTTCTGATTATAACTGTAATAGCCTCATTCCAAAATCTAGGTCCCAATCCTCAGAAAATTACTGCAATGAGGGGAAGATGAACACCCCCAGAGAAACCCTTTGAGCGAGGCTGCCTTTCTTCAGCAATGGCACTTGGTATGCTGCGAGCACTCTCATTCTGCATGTGCACGAGGCCCTTGGGCTAACCCTGGGCTCAGACACTGCCCTGGAGAGCCTGGCTGCGGGTGACGGGCAGAAACCCGCTGCCCCTTGTGACCCACATCCCAGCATTACTTCAGGCCTCACTAGACCTCCAAAGACCCCTTGAGGGATGAGGCCAGCCAGGAACAGCTGAATATTGCTCAGTATTTTTGCCTTTGAGAGAGTAAAAGGCCAGGCAAATCTCTTGTGTTTTTCATCTTTGTGTGATTTTAATTAAAAATCAGAGTATAGATTTGCTCAGAGAAGGGAGGCAGGTCCTGTGTGTAAAGGCCTAAGTCAGAATGCTAGGAAAATTCTGTGTGTCTACTTATACATACACACTTCTGTATCTGCTTATGTATTTATTTCTCTTTTTTTTTTTTTTTTTTTTTTTTTTTTTTTTTTTTTTTTTTTTTTTTTGAGACCGGGTCTTGCTTTGTGGTTCAGGCTGGCCCTGAGCTCAGCCTCTAACTCACATCACAGCAATCCTCCTGCCTCTGCCTCCCGAGTGCTGGGGTTACAGGCGTGAGCCACCACGCCCAGCACTGTGGTGTGTGGTACTGATTGCTGCTGGGTGTGAGTCTCCATGCCCAGTTTTGTATGTGGTTAACCGGGGATCAAACCCGGGTCCTTGTGCTTGCAAGACAGGCACAGGAACCACTAAGCTAAATCCCCAGCCCTTATGTATTTATTTCTTGAATGGGCAAAGACGGAAGGGCAGATAAAACTGGAGTACAGCCCAGCCACGGTCATACCATTCTTTGGTGGCAGAGCCCAAGCTAGGACCGCTTTTGCGGTTCTGTCCTCCACCCTCTTCTAGGAAGTCCGGACTGCCTGGCACCGACTTTGCTGGCTGTGGGCCTTTAATGTGAAGCTCTCACTAATGGTCCCGTCCACGCCTGCTGACAAGCTCCTCCTGCCTCTGGGTTAGCCGGCCGTCTCCACACACACAGTCACTTGTCCTGGAGAATCACCTACCATTGTCTCTGACCTGCGGTTTCGCCCTGGCTGTGTCTGTGAATGTGTCACCGGTT
Organism: Petromus typicus; assembly: GCA_004026965.1. Classification (NCBI taxonomy): domain Eukaryota; kingdom Metazoa; phylum Chordata; class Mammalia; order Rodentia; family Petromuridae; genus Petromus; species Petromus typicus. Next base: position 96,086 of record PVIR01002861.1, read on the forward strand.
CTGGTGCATGTGTCCCCATCCCCCCGCACACTCAACCAAAACCGGCCACCAACCTCACTGCCCATGTTGGGCACTGTCAGCCCCCACCTGCCATCCTCTGTACATCTATCTGGAATCTGCTCCCTTGAGCTCGAGGCCCTGCCCTTCCCCACTTCCCTGGGCCCGGCCACCCCCGCCCTCCTCCGGTAACATTCTACTTTGCTGACCCCTGTCTCCTAATCCAGTCTCTGCCCTGCACATAAGTAGGCTGCTGAAACCGCAAGACGTGCTGAGCTCTGCTCTGCCGAGTCCTGCAGCAGCCCCCCCATGTCCCTCGA